>SMDT01002416.1:0-37769 GCA_005392925.1 Aquilaria sinensis
GGGGTATGTGAGTGGAGAAGAATATTACGGAGCCAAGGCAAGCATAAATGTGTGGGCACCGCGAGTTGCAAATCAGTATGAGTTCAGCTTGTCGCAGATGTGGGTCATCTCTGGCTCTTTCGGCGACGACCTTAACACCATTGAAGCTGGCTGGCAGGCATGTCATTTACTTTCCCTCTCCCTCCTGAGTCCTGCCTGCCCTGCTTGTACCTAGATGTAACTATTTAATTTCATGGGTCATTACAAGTTGAATGTGATTGTTTTAGGACTACCCTACCGGATTCACTAATTTCATTCGGTTTTTTCCCGCAGGTCAGCCCTGAGCTTTACGGTGACAACTACTCCAGGTTCTTTACGTATTGGACCGTAAGTATCATTGCAATGTATTGTACCCTCTTTCTTTTTTCACTTTTCCGAAAGTTTAAGCCCCTATCTTAAAGCATAAGATTAATTATGCCACCTGAAGGGGGAAAAAAAAAGAATCATTTCATTGTAGTGGAATTAATAAGTTCTTTTGTTTTTCTGTTCTTGTTTCTATTGGCAGAGCGATGCGTATCAAGCAACAGGATGTTATAATTTGCTATGCTCGGGCTTTGTCCAGACAACTAACAGAATCGCAATTGGAGCCGCGATCTCTCCAACTTCATCTTATAATGGCGGACAGTTCGATATTAGCTTACTCATTTGGAAGGTAAATCCGCCCCCGAAACGAAAGGAACAAAACCCACTTGGGACTTGGGGAAGGATAAAATTCCCCCCCTAAATATTCTCTGTTTTCAGTTAGGCCACACCCCAAGAGAATTCGTAGGACACGTCACACACTTGGAAGCACGCGGACCCTTGGATCTGAAGGAAGTTGATTCACAAATGCGGATGGAAGGAAAAGGTTCCATCATTAAACATGTAGGTTAAAAGTGAAAAATAAAATCAGAGAGTCAATGGTCATAAATTTTCTGGCCAACCAAATAACATCATGCATGCCTAACTTTATTCCTAGTGCTGGCCATCCACTACCGGAACGTAGCCTGCACCCCTACTTCCTTCCTAGTGCTTTTCGACTTAATTTACAGGATTCTTCTTTCCCAAGTAAAGCTCCTGAAAGATCTTGTGCAACAGTACATGAAGATAGTTCTAAAAGGTGTGTGTACATGTACATATGTGCAGGATCCGAAACACGGGAACTGGTGGCTGGAATTCGGGTCGGGCATTTTGGTGGGGTACTGGCCGTCGTTTCTGTTCAGCCACCTGAGGGACCACGCGACGATGGTGCAATTCGGGGGCGAAATAGTGAACTCCGGGACGGGAGGGTCGCACACGGGCACGGCAATGGGAAGCGGGCACTTTGCAGGAGAAGGGTTCGGAAAAGCCTCGTATTTCCGGAATCTCCAGACAGTGGATTGGGACAATAACTTGGTTCCCTTATCAAATTTGCGGGTTTTGGCGGACCATCAGAATTGCTACGACATACAAGGAGGGATTAACAGAGTTTGGGGTAATTACTTTTACTATGGAGGACCCGGGAGAAACGTCAAGTGTCCCTAGATGAGCACAACTGGAAAGAAAGAGTTCCGGTTGCGCTTTAATTTTCTTTTTTTATATTTCTCTCCATATTATAGAGCTCTTTTTTTGTTCTCCAATTTCTTTTTGGGTGGTTTGGGTTTCTTCTCGAGATCAATCAGTGAGCTCGGGGTATTCTTATGTAGTAAGTATTTACATATTTTCCATGTTACTCCAATTCTTTACCTCTTTAATTATGTCAATTAACTGAGGCTATGTAATTAAATGTGCAAAAGAATTGAAAAAAGAAACATCCTGTGAAAGTACATTATGGTTTCGTCTCAGTTGCCTCGCTTGTTTCTTTCTCCACATCACTTCATGTACTAAAGTCTAACAAATCTAAGTGTTACACAAGTATACAATACGAACACGCTTGAGTTGATTTCGTATCAGAGAGAGCAAAAAGTATATTCCAACTTAATAGAACCAAAAACCAATTGAGTAACCAACTAAGAAATCAATTTAAACGTACCACTACTTAACGGAAGTCAATAGGCCCTCCCTCTCTCTCACTATCTTTGCTCTATTGACCTCTTGACTTTTTCAAATAACTTGATTTAAATTTATTCATGTTATTATTTAATAGAAAAAAAATTAAAAATATACATATTTAGAAACTATAGATTTAATTTATCATTCATATATAAATTTTTTTCATTTATATACTAAAATGTTTAAAATAAAGAATTATAAATTAATTATTAAAAAATAAATAATACAAAGAATTTAAGGTAGAAAGAGTGTCAATTAAGCAGACAAAATATTGTGGCCCCAAAACAAACTATTGTTGCAAATTGAAACCACCCTCATCTCTGAATTGGGAGCACGCACTTGTGTGCCTTTCATTTCCGGCTACCAGAATTGGAGCGAAATTATACTCCTTTTTTTCCCTATGGTACATTATCATATATACTTTGGGTTCACGAAATCATTGTACCTGACACCCAGTTGGCATCCAAGTGAGCGTACTTATTCTTTGATTTTAGTTCATATTACATAATTGAAAAAATCTATAAATTGAATTATACGTTATCAGTCCCGTAAAAATTGAAATGTTTCTACAAACATTAAGATTAAAGTGTATATAATATATGATGCATTTCCCAAAGTTTTCATTGAAATTAAAATTAAAAAAGAATCTTTTTGAGTATTGTGTTGTGAGTGTTTGAATAATGATTATGAAAACGACTAAAAGGAGTTATTGAATTTCAGTCACTAAGCATGTTTAGTCACCTTTTAGTCAATATTTGATAGAGCTCAATTTTTGAGCAACTAAACTTTTCAGTTGCTGCAATTTAGTCGTTCCTCAGTCACTTTTTAGTAGCAATAATTCCCTGTCGATCGCTCTTTAGTGGCTATCTTGATTTCAGTCATTCATCAGTTGCCCCTACTAGAAAATAGCACCATCTATGTCCCTTTTTCTTCCTTATTCTCTCGTTTTTCATCTCCTTTATCTTCCTTTACCCTTTCCGTTCTCTCATTTATATATTTTTTGCTTCTGCATGAATCCTGACACCATCTCCGTCGTCTCCGCTAATCTCCTTCCTCTACTCCTACTCTACCACCTTCTACGTTCGCAACCTCCTTTGGCCTTGATCTCATTCTCCTATGTGAAATTTTTTTGTATAATTTACTTGATTGAGATTTGACGGAAAAGAAAATCAATGCCACCAGAGGTGCAATTTGGGAGAGATATTACCAAAGAAATTTGAGACGAATACGGGGAAAAGGTAGAGGTTGAGATGATGGCAGAGCATATGAGTGAAGGGCAGTGATGGTAGGAAATCAAAGGGTAAAATTGGGGGAAATTGTAAAAACAATAAAACACCTAAAATGCCCACAAATTAAAATAAATAAATAAAGCAAAATGAAAAAACAAGAGCAATTGAATTTCTGTCGCCATATGGAGCGACCAAAGCTTTTAGTTGTTCTTGTTCCAGCCTGTCTCTAAATGATTGACTAAACATTCCAGTCGCTCTAAACAATCGCTACTGAGTCACTCTAAATTAACGACTAAGATATTTGGGACTGAATATTTTAGTTGTCATTTAGTCACTTTGTGCGACTACTGTGATTGTTTCTTTAGTCGCTTTTATGCATCTACCTTGAAGTGATAGTGAGAGTTTAAAAATCAAGATTAAAAAGAAAAGATTCATTATTGAGTTTTGTATAATTAAAGTTTAATGATAGTAGTAAGATAAATCGGATGTTAAAAACTTTTAAAAAAGGAAAATGTTTCAATTTTTTAAAATATCAAAAAAAAATGTTTCATCCTTTTTTAGAATCCATTTTGAAACAAAGAGAATAGTAAGGAAAGAGTAGCATTCAAGCAATGTTTTCCATATGTTCAATTAATTATATTTCAGTCTTTAATCTATTTATTCAAAATTAGTTGTCCTAGTTAACTCTAACTTTACAGATAGTTTGTTTTGAATTCACATAAATTCGCTAATGCATTCTCTAATTGGATTGTGCAACCCGCTTTCACCCAAATTCCAAACTTACTCTAAACTTGCCCATATTTATGGTCATACCTCAACCACACTACATCACCCATTAGAACCCAACTACATCCCTCCCTATCTGGCTTTTAGCAACCATGGTAACAATAATTCTCTTCATCTTTTGCCACTAGCTACGGTGCTAAAGAGCACAATTCTTGCCGTCAGGTATAGAAAAGTGCCAGAAGAACAATGTGGTGGCTATTGGGGGAATATGATAGATGGCTGCGAAGGGTTCATGCCAACCAAGGAGCAAGGCACCATTAAGGCCTTTAAGTGGTCCACCGATGGCTGTAGTCTAAGGAGGCCAATACCAAATACAACTGTTATGACGCAACATTAGGGCACCATTACGCATCGATATCCCACTCCCCAGTTGAGATAGCAGAGGAAAGAGACATGAATTTTGTGGCAATGACACCGATGACAATGAGGAAAAGGTTTTAGACAAAGTTCACGATGGAGTACAAAAAGAAGATGTAGAGGTTCGTGGATAAGGTAGGGTGGAGGATTCAGCAGATGGAGGAGTTGGAGGTGGAAAGGTTATGCCCACCACCCTTGCTCCTTATTGTGAAATTAGCCTTCGAACAATCACAACCCAGCCAAACCCAAGGCGTGTGTACACTATTCTCAAGGATTATATCTCGGGACTCTCTAAAGTGTGCAGGAGAACAATTCTACAAGAATTTCCTAGGATACAATAGGTTTTTCGGGAAGTACACTCACACCCGGGGTACTCTAGGAATCAATAGAAAAGTAGAAACTAACGAAGAGCAAAGGAGTTCAGGGGGAGGAAGAGAGAACTAATAATCTTTGGTGCAATTTGAGAGTGGAGTGAGACTAGGTATTTATAGAGAGCAGAACGGGTGGATTTGAACGTTTGGGGTAAATCTGACAGATACAAAAAATCTCTATTGGGATTTTTTGTATGCTGAGTCTGTTTTGATTCTCAACACATGAAAAATAAGCTTTTCCGGGTAAGGGTAAAAAATTAAATTTAGAATAATGTAAAAACCAACTTGGATTGGGCCTCGTGATACTTTGCGAGCAAGAGACAAATCTGGCTCTTTCAACTATTATGACCCATCCTGTGCGTGCGAGCCCATTACTTTCTTTTTTTTACCTAGCCTACTTAGACATGGTAACTTATAAAGCTTGAAAATCCCCCTTGTCCAAGCCATGTGGGATATGCCTTTTTGGAATACTCCATACAATAGTCCCCCACATATTTCAAAAGGCAATACTTCAAGGTTTCTTGATAGGTTCAAACTCAAGAATGCAACACATCGTGGCTGGTGTCTATTAGACTATGAACTAATCCTAGAGTCAATAAGGCTTAATTTACAGAGTATTTAGTGAAGCTTATAGCTTCTATGAACCAAATGCTCTTTTGTAAATTAAGTGATTCATTGTTCACATTGCACCCCTATAATTGTTGTTGTTTATCGCAGTGTTTCACTTATTGGCCATGCCCGTGTCCTTGTTTTCATAAGTGCCTTAGAGATTCCATCATAAATCTCATAGAAGCGACTTCACTCCTACACCCATATAGGTGATTTCATCACGTGTGTACTGTATAAATATACCACCCATCATGGCTTATATAAATCATTAAGAGTCTTTTGCTCATCCTCTAATAAATGCAGTATTGCATTATCTACACCATATGAAGGACTTTTAAGGAAAATTTTTATAATGCTTCCAGGTCTAATAGTGACTTATTGTTACTAATATGAACCTAATTCATAGGATCTCCAATCATATAGGTTAGGTTACCATCACCATTAAATCAAGTTGGCAACAGTCTCATTCCCCTCGATATTTTATATATCATTTTCCTTCTTAGAGGTTTAGTCAGAGGATCAGCCAAATTCATTTCTGACTTCATATAATCGATCGATATAACACTATCATTAAGTAGTTGTTTTACAACATCATGTTTTAAGCGAATGTGTCTATTTTTGCCATTGTAAGTTTTATTTTTTACAATTGCTATTGCAGCTTGGCAATCATAATGCATAAGCACAGAAGGCATTGGTTTTATGCCTAATGGTATATTTGTTAAAAAAAATTTCAACCACTCAGCTTCACTTCCAGCCATTTCTAAAGCTATAAATTCTGATCCCATATTAGATTTAACAATAATGGTTTGTTTGGAAAATCTCCAAGACACAGCACCACGAACAAGAGTGAAAATGTATCCACTAATGGATATGATTTCATTAGAGTTAGAAATCTAAATAGCATCATTGTACCCTTCTAGTACAGTGGGAAATCCACCATACAAGATACCATATTTCATAATACCTTTTAAATATTTCATAATTCTTACTAGTGTATTCCAATACTCTTTATTCGAATTTTGAGTATATCTACTCAATCTACACATAACATAAGCTATGTCAGGCCGAGTGAAGTTCATTAGGTGCATCAGGCTCCCAATAATTTGTACATATTCTTGTTGAGTAACACTTCCTCCTTTATTTTTCTTTAATTGTGTGTTTGCATCATAAGGAGTGTCACATCCCACAGAGGCCCCAGCCTGTGCACTCTCAGTAACACTCACCAAAATTACTCAAGATTTAATTGATTTCACCGAAGACCAGGTGTTAATAACTCCCTATTGTTTAAACCTTATTTTCTTAAACTAAGAGCTGGGATATGTCCCAGGAGGCTTAGGAATTTTTTTTAGAACGGCAACCTGCGGCTTAAGTAGGCCCTACCCCTAACTTGCAACACAAGGCAAGGGTATAAATCAATAACTTGCAACACAAGCAAGGCATACACTTAATCAATTAAGTGTCCAGGATGTGTGCTTGTCAAGTGTGCTACTTTAATGAATAACAACCAAGAAGCCCACATCTCTATAGTTTGAAACATCAAATTTTCATGCACATGTACACTCAGCCAATACATAGGTAACTCAAGAGACTGCTTTTTGAAACATAATCATAAGCTCATAAACTTAACATACCTTGGCACATAAGCATCCACCATATGTACATACAAGCCATGTACATGCAAGGCTGTATATATATACACTCAAAATAGCCTAAATGTCCAGCATCACTAGCTTGGATACAATCCAAGGATGCTATAAGCCCAAAGTAGCCAAGGTTAAGGTTACAAACCATATACCCTAGTTTTTTAAAAGAAACCTAAGTGTACAGAACAGCAGTACACTCCACAAAACCAACCCAAACATACAAACCGTAACCCGGGTCCAAATCCACACATCCTTCCTGTACCTAGACCGATCCCATAACTACATAAGTCTGCAAAACTTAGAATATAAGTTTCAACCTTAAACCATAAGACTTGTAATATAAGTACTCAAGCCAAGATTCAGTTGGCACACACCTTGAGCAATAAGTGTACTAACTAGCACACAAACTAGCAACTCAAGCAAACTATTCAAGTTGTATATCCTTTCCTGAAACAAGAAATATGTGGGCAGTGAGTAACAATTACTCAATAGGGTTTCACAAACGACCATATAAGGTCGATTTAGTTAAGTCCAATGACTTAACCTCCACAAGCTTACTTATCTTGCGAGAAAGACATGAAAACATGGAAAACACAAAAAAAAATATACCAATACATATAATCATCATAAATCATCCATATATGGGTTAGCATGCACAAACAATCATGACCAAGCACACAATGGAAACACACACACACACACCACAAAGACCATTCGGCCATATTCACTAGCATGTGTGCGTGTGCACTTTCTGCACTTCCACCTTTACAACTTTACTCCCATTCCACTAGAGCTCCAAATTCACTAGTAAGTTGGCCTCCCTTACTAGGAATTTTAACACATGTCCATTACCTTGACTAGCTAGCCAATTAACGACCATAACCGAATCAATCTCAATATGCCCATCTAGCAAGCTAAGGTCATTTGACATTATATAACCATCACTTAGCTGCCATAATTACTTGAACCAAGAAAAAGTACCAAGAAAACAAGTAGTTAGTGAGAACCTTACCTCACGATCAAAGTTTGAGCTCTCGTTTGCTCGAGTAACTAAGGCTGAAGCTCAAATATATGTTGCCTATCACAATAAGCCTTCATTTAACTATCACAATCACTTATTCATGGAAAATCATCAAGAAAAACAAGTGATTATGAGCCTTACCTCCTTAATACAAGCTTGATTTCTCCTCCAAGCTTCAACTTCAACAATAGGGCGGCAAGAACTCCAAACTTTGCTTTCAAACACGCTTTGAATCCCTTTGTTTTCTCGGCCAATTAGCCTAATGCGTAAGAGCCGAACTCTTTTCTCTTTTCTTTTCTTTCGTTTCTCTTCCTTTTTCGTTTCTCTTCCTTTTTCGGCCAACTACGCTATTCGCACAAGAGGAACGCTGAAGCTCTGATTTCGTGTTTTGACAGATGTTGCACCGGGCCCCCATTTCGTCCGACCTTCATTAAAAAAATTTTAATTAAAAAAAAAAAAAATTCTAAAATTAATAATAATATATATTTATTGATAACAATTAGTTTAGGGTTGGACATTTAGTTTTATAGGTATTTATATATATCTATACGTGTGTCTAAAAAGATTTAAAAAAAAAAAATGAAATGAAAATGATTGATGATGAAAAGAAAAGAAAATTAAACTAAAAAAAAAAATTTTAAAGAAATTAATTAATTAGATAAATCCCTCCCCCAGTTGAGCCTGCCGAGGCCTTATCCAGAGACTCTCTGGATCCTTCTCCTGCCTTCTTTTCTTTTATATTTAACAGACAACTCTCTCGTCTTACCCAGACAGCTTGCTCCCCTCGACACCCCAGACACAACTCTCTCTGATCCCCTCAGCTCCCCTTCACGGACTCACTCTCCCTCTATTATTTCATCTCTCTCTGGCTCCCACTCTCCCTCACAGACTAACTCTCTCAGCTCCCAAACTCTCGATTCTAACTCTCTCTTTCCTTCACTCTCTCTCTCGTTGCTCTTCCCTGTCAACCCCTCCGTTCGCCGCCAGCCTGCTGTCGCGTCCAGCTTCCACCGTCGCTCTCTTGCCATCGCACATAGCTCCCGCCGCCCTCCTTCCGTCGCGCCTCCCGCCACCTGCTCGCCTGGCCACCGTGCTCCTCCAGCTCCGCCTCCTGCCGTGCTCCTGTGCAACAGAGGAAGAAGAAGACGCGTTTTTGCGATTTGACCAAGTCAAAATTTAAAAATTTGGAGTAAAATTCTCATTTAATCTTTAGTAATCTTTATTTATCCATCCAAGTTACTAACTTATTTTATCTTGCAGATCAGTCACTGACAACATTTTTTTTTTTTTGATGGTTTGGGCGTGCATCAATTTAATTAATAAATTCACATAGGAATACAAGTTAGGGTGTCTTTTTTTTATTTTATTTTATTTATCTTAAAATCTTTTGAATTTTGATTAAATCTATACGATGCGTTTCAAAGATCAATTTTCGAGAATTCATTCTATGTGGGTTTAATAAAATTATAGGATTGAGGAGAAAGTGACAGCATCTGTCTATTTTTCTGGTTTAATTTTTTGTGTTCTCCTCCTTGGATATTGTTAGTCTTATTAAAATCTGCACATGAGATTGTATATAACCTTGATTTTGGATTGAAATCAGCATGATATTTGTTTGAATTAAAAAGAGTGCTTCTCTGGTTGAAGGCCACAGAGAACAAATCGAAGAAGATGACTTGAGATGATATTTACCTAACTTTTGGATTAATGACAAAAATTGATCCTCTAGATTACCTTTGTGATAAATTAGGTCCTAAATTTATTATTATTATTATTATTTTGGTCATTTATAGCCTAAATAATTACTAAATCGTTTGATTGCCATGAAAATTTTTTGCTTTGTGTATTTCGATCACTGATTTTACTTATTTTCTTTTATGTTTGTTCAGTTCATTAAAGGCATCTATCAGCTTAGGAATTAATATTAAGTATAATTATATAATTAGATTAGATAGATCTTTTTAATAATTAATCTAAAAAATTAATTTGACATATTAAAAATAAAAATCACATTTTTGAAAATTTTGGTCTATGTGGGCCATTTAATAATTAGTTAAATAATTAACAATAAATTAAAGTAATTTCCATATCCGGATGATCCGGCAGGATCTACGGTTTGGAAAATATAAACTATTTAAAATAAATAAATTAAATAAAAAAAATAAAAATTCCTATTTTTACAATATGGATAAAATTGTTTAAAATTTCACCAAATTCCGTGTCCAAATGACTCGGCAGAGTCCATGGTTCGGAATCAAAATCTTCCGTGTCCAAATGACTCGGCAGAGTCCATGGTTCGGAAGTATAAAATTCTATACAAATTAACTTAAAAATCCACATTGACTCGACTAATTCAGTTAAAATTTTCTAATTTTGAAAAGTTAACTGAAAATTTATTTAAAAGCAAAGTAAAACAAAATTAAAATCAACTAAGGTGCCAATTTTGGGCGCTATAACAAAGTTGTTTTAGCGTAACCGTACTCCCGAACCCCCGAACTCTCGCAGACCATATTTTAGGTGACCAATCGACCTAAGAAAAAAACTGATTGGTGGCGACTCCAAAAACCCGACGTTGCTACAGCTTGGCGACTCCACTGGGGAGTCGATGATAGTGAGTCGAGCCTAGAAGTTGATTTGTTTTGATTTACTTTGCTTATTATTATGTGGATTTATATGTTATATTTACTTAGATAAACATGCATAATGCATTCACAATATGAAGCTCTATACCCGAGCTTCCTCAAATCAAACACGATTCTTTCTAAGCGGAATTGGTGTTGTTGTCCTTGTGAGGCCATGGTCTCCAAGCCTTCACCGGTTTCAAAGTAGCAAAGTAGTGTATTGCCTTCTGAGACGGTTAGTCTCTGCATGGGCCCACGAAAAGCTACGACTCGAATTAATCCATTCCTTACATAAACCCTAGAGGGTAAGGAATCGGGCCGTCACTATAATTTAGTGACGGGATTCGGGAACTATCCCTTGCCTTTTTGATAAACCACCCTATGCATATAGAACTCCCCACTTAACCATAGAAACTGACCATAGTATTCCTCCCATTTACCAACGCCATAAGCATGTCCTTGTTATGCTATTATGTTGCTCTACACTTTTATTTTCTTCGTGTCTTATATTTATGGTTTTAACTCATTTTTCCATAATAGTTCATAAGTTATTACTTGCTATTTAACTTATTAATAATCTTATCTTTCTTTTCTTGTATTTCTGTTTTATGCAATTATTCTTCATGCATCAAAACCACGCATTCAAACTGTAATAACTTTTGATCTTTCTAAATAACAACTAAAAGTCTTGAAGTTCCACGATAGTGGATAATCAAACTCACTCATTGCATGCATGCATCCATTACATCAATCACATACATGTAGAGTCTAATAAAATAAATATTCCTTTAAAAAGGGTAAAATTGGACCTCAACATCGATATTTAACTCGGCTCCAAACAAGATTAATGGCAGAACAAGCCGAAGGACGTCTCATGGAGATGGAGTCCAAGATTGAAAGTATGTCAGAACAGATGAGACAATTGATGGAACTAATCAAGGGGAAAGCAACTCAAGCTCCCATCAAAGAAGTACAAGATCCCACTTACCCTCCGGGATTCACCCCGCAACGAGTCTCAGTCCAAGAAAACTTGTTTCAAGAACCAGGTCCGTCTGCTAGTGTTCACCTGAAACAAGACACTGTACTTGAAGAAAAGAAGACACCACCAAAAGAAGAAGCAGAATCTCAAAAACTCGAAACAATAGAGAAGAGACTGCGAGCCATTGAAGGAGGCACCATATTCGGATCTCTTTCAGTGGATGACCTCTGCTTAGTGCCAGATGTCGTAATCCCTTCAGACTTTAAGGTGCCAGATTTCGTAAAATACGATGGAACGAGTGATCCCATCACTCACATCACTTTATTTCTCAGGAGACTACAACCACTCACAAAAGATGAAAAGGTGTGGATTGCACTTTTTCAGGAAAGTCTCACAAAATCAGCACTACAGTGGTATCTAAGTCAAGGTCCAAGAAACATCAAAACTTGGAATGACCTTGCTCAGGCCTTTATCGGCAATTATAAACATGTTATGGACTTGGCTCCAGATCGCCAAACTCTCCAAAACATGGAGAAGAAAAAGCCAGAAACTTTTAAGGAATATGCCCAACGTTGGAGAGACTTAGCTGCACAAGTACAGCCACCCATGACAGAAAGAGAAATGGTCACTTTGTTTGTCCAGACATTGAAGTACCCATATTATGACAAACTTATTGGCAATGCGGCAACTAACTTCTCCGACGTAGTCATGTCTGGAGAAAGGATCGAGCATGGTATCAGGACCGGGAAGATTACTGAGTCCTTTAGTGATCCTATGAAAAGAGGAGGACCATCCAGAAGAAAAGATGAAGAAATACAACAAATAGGACGAGGAAGAGGGATTCCCCTCGTGGGTACCGTGGCTACCGGACCTCGCCTATCTTATTCTGCCAATAGGCCCAATTATTATCCTACCAATAAGCCCAATGATTATCTTCCGAATAGGCCCAATGATTATCCTCCTAATAGGCCCAACAATTATCCTCTCAACAGGCCTAATCAGTTACGGCCACCTGTTCCGACTCCTCCAGCGCCTCCACCAAGACCAAGAGAAGTCTTCGCACCAATTCCCATGACTTATATTGAGTTGTATCCAAAACTCATCCAAAGTCAACTCATTCGCCCAATTCCTACCAGGCCGTTGGAACCCCCATATCCAAGTTGGTATAACCCCAACATAAATTGCCCATATCATGATGGCGTTACCGGCCATGGCCTGGAAAATTGCATAGCACTGAAACGTATAGTCCAACAATTAATCGAGTCAAAGTGGTTGGACTTTTCCGATGAACCAAACGTCACTCACAATCTATTGCTGCCTCATCAAGCAAAACCAGTCAATATGATAAAAGAATACCGGCCGATAAAGAAGTGATCCCATCACTCACATCAAATTGTTTCTAAGGATGTATATACAACCACTTACAAAAGATGAAAAGGTCATGGGATTGTACTTTTTCAGGAAAGTCTTACCAAATCAACATTACAGTGGTATCTAAGCCAAGGTCCAAGACAACATCAAAACTTGGAATGAGCTTGCTCAGGCTTTTATTGGCAATTATAAACATGTTATGGACTTAGCCCCAGATCGCCAAACTCTCCAGAATATGAAAAAGAAAAAGCAAGAAAAAGCAGGAAACTTTTAAGGAATATGCCCAACGGTGGAGGGACTTAGCTGCACAAGTTCAGCCACCCATGACAGAAAGAGAAATGGTTACTTTGTTTGTCCAAACACTAAAATACCCATATTATGACAAACTCATTGGCAATTCAGCAACTAATTTCTCCGATGTAGTCATGTCTGGAGAAAGGATCGAGCATGGTATCAGGACTGGGAAGATTACTGAGTCCTTTAGTGATCCAATGAAAAGAGGAGGACCATCCAGAAAAAAAGATGAAGAAATACAACAAATAGGACGAGGAAGAGGGATTTCCCTCGTAGGTACTGTGGCCACCGGACCTCGCCTATCCTATTCTGCCAATAGGCCCAATCATTATCCTCCTAATAGGCCCAACAATTATCCTCTCAACAGGCCTAATCAGTTACAGCCACCTATTCCGACTCCTCCAGTGCCTGCACCAAAACCAAGAGAAGTTTTTGAACCAAGGGGTCACCTATGACTTACATATTTGAGTTAAGTACAAAGCTCGAATTAAGAGTTCTTAACGATAATGGGTCCGCTCTAAATTCCTATAAAGCCAATTGAACCCCATATCCAAACTGGGTATGAACCCAACATAACTCAACAACAGTCATATGACTATTCAAGGCTTGGAAAATTGCGGCATTCTGCTATCATCTATATCAATGGTAGCAAAGACCAATTGACCTTCTCTTCCAAGTTGGTATGACCCAAATGCCAAATGTAACTGAAAATTGTGTGGCACTGAAACTCAAAGTCCAGTAGTTGGCCGAATTCAAGTTGCTAGGCCTGATGTGATTGGTAATTGAAAGTGAAGATTTTGAGCTGGAATTACATTGATTTTGGAAGGGCTCCAAGTCAGATCTGACCTAACAGTCCGCACACACTTTTGAATGACAGGGAATCCTTTGAATAAACTTGTATCTTTGAAAGCTTGCAAAAGTAATCTAATAGTAAAAATCTCCTAGATTTAGTCCAGAATCTAGGGTGTAGTCTTTGTTAGATGGACACCTGGTGTTCTTTTTCTGGTACAACAAAAAGATGTAATGTGTGCATTCTACCATACATCCACATATTCTACCATTTTCTTTTTACCAAAAATTCCATTCTATCCATTTTTACACTCTTTGCCATTATACTATCCATTATTACCATCACACTTTACTTTGTAAACAATACTACTCGTGGGTGAAAATAGAAAGTTAAGAGAGATTTGATAGTAGTGATCTTCAAAGTGCTGCCAAATCTAGTGAGAATGATTTCAAATGTTGCACCTCAACCCTCAAAAGGGAATTCATACTGGTTATCAAAATCCTTGCAAGAAGTCTGGGGTTAGCTTCCAAAGAAGTTAGCTCTCATATTAAATGACTTCAGTGGCCTCCCAATTCTCACAAATGCTCAATACAAAAAAAAAATTTCTCATTCTCCTGCATGCTCAACTCCAAAAAGGAAAGACAGTAGTTCATCCGCAACAAGTTTTGGGTTAGCTTCCAAAGAAAAAGCTCTCAGAAAAGAAGTTGGCCATGAGTCATCTCACTTCAAGAGGACTATGATCTCGGTTCTTCGCAACACAAACTCTAAAAAAGAAATAAGTTCATCCCTTCCATCAAAAAGCAACAAGGGAAAATTCAAAATAAAAAAGGATTGAGAGTAAGCACGAGCAAGCAAGGCCACTTGAGTCATCTCATTTCAAGAGAGCTATCAAGTATATCATAATCATAGCTCACACAAAAAAAAAAAAAAAACAAAAAACAAAGAAAAAAGAAAAGAAAAGAGGCTCAAGTTAGAGCAAAAGAAAGAAAAGAAAAAAAAGTGAGCTATGGATTCTAGACTGAAAACCTGCAAAGGCGGTTTAGAAGACAAAAGCAACCCTCAAACCAAGCGTACATAAAGATTACGATAGTTGGGGGGCAACAGATGAGGTCTAACTTTCTGGAAAAGGTGGCAAGCTTAAGGTCATCACTATTGAGTTTTTCACCGTAATCAGATATGCTCACGAGTAGTATTAAAAGACCCTTCTTTCACACCACTCAAACTTAACTTTCCTCAGACCTAACATTTACCTCTTGATATCATCCTCATTCAGCTAAAAGACTGCCACAAAAAAAAAACCCACTCAAACTTAACTTTCCTCAGACCTAACATTTACTTCTTGATATCATCCTCATTCATAAAAAAAAAACTATCATTTTGAATTACGTTTCTATCTTATTGCCTTGTACAGTTTATGTCTTCGAGTTGGAAAGGGGAAGAATGACAGGATATTTTAATTAAAAACAAAGACCGTAAATTACTTGGTCAAGCTTTGCAAATTGATGAAAGTTTTTCTTTAAGGCCAAACCATTATTCATTAATGTGTGTAGACTTAAAAGTGAGGAGATAGCTTGAGACTTTCTTTAAGAAAATGTGGTTCTTGTAAGAGAAATTCACGATTGAGGACCATCACAAAGGTCTAGAAATGCTCGATCTTCTTTTAAATCAAAGGCGAGATGATACCTTGTATCCACATAAACACCATATTCAGGGGGGCAAAGTAGTCTCTACGAAGCATAAGAACAGTACTGTCAACGAAGAAGCTCAATAGACAAGGGGGCAAGTCTTATGGATCAGAACCTGAGTCTAAGGAAGAACAATCATTCAGACTGTAACATGGGGGTACGCAAGTGTCGGCACGGCCACAAGAAAATGGGTAAAGCGACATTGAAAGTTAAGCCTTCGATGGTACAAAATCCATGACAGGGGATGAATATCCAGAAGAGGCATAAAGTATGAGGCGGGCGGACATTAAAGAAATTGAGGCCAAAATTCAAGAACAAGTCAAGGAAAGGGGATTTTGAAAAGAGTTGGGCTTTTGAGGCAATCGACAAGAGCTGGGAAGCATAAAGAGATTCAATGATAGTCCAAGAAGGCAATCACAAAGAGGATCCAGTAAAGCAAAGACATGAAAAACTAGATCTAAAAAAAAAAATCCAAAACAAAAGAATACCATCAGTTACGCATGCTCTACATTCATGCATTTCACATCATGCATACATAATTTTTACATGACAGGGATCAAATGGGAAGCACATTCATGGCACCGTTACATCAGTATAAGCTAAGATCTCAATGACATCAGCTCTTACCAATCTATCATTGGATACACAGCTAATACGCTGGACCCAGCCCTATCAGGAATCCAAGGATAAAGTAGACAATATTGTCAAAAGCCTGATAATCAATTCAATAATCGAGGCTACACCTGGATGGACAGAATTGACGCCAGCTTAGCAGTATCCAAGATAAGAGATAGCGATGGTCAAAGATAAGCGCGGATATCGAGAAATATTGTCGTCAAAAGCAGACGATGGATTTAATAATCAAGGACTGGATCAATATTAGCCCGATGGGATATCAAAGATAAGAAATATCTATGATATCAAAATAAAGTAGGATCCACTTTTCCGGTTAAACGGCGGATACGGTACTCCGTGACTCTCAAGTCGGTTCTCTCAGTTGCCCATAATAACTGATCCTTTCCTCCCTTCATTCTTTTACTTCCTCCTAGAAAATGGATCCTACTTTTTCTGCCTTGTGAAAGTATTTCCCTTCTCTCCCAATGAACATCCTCAAAAAGATCTACCGAGTTCGCTGTGAACGATTAAGAGCTCTGATGCACAAAGGAATACCTGAAGATGTACGGTGGTTAATCGAAGCCAAGGTTCGTCTGGCAGGTGAAATCCCAGAGACATTTGCGTCTTACATGCCTGGTGTTGGCAAAAGTTCTTATGCCAGAAAGAGAAGAGCGAGAAGATTACAAGTCTGCCATAAATGTGGTCGGTGGACTTGTAAGACTAAGTGTCGTTCTTTAGGAATGATCTCCAATAATCGAGAAGATAAAATACGGTTCATCAAGAATGGCTTGAGTAAGGACTCATTGGATGATATCCAATTGACTCTTGAGACGCATTCTTGTGGATCTGTGCAACGTGAAATTCTTGGTTTATGGAGCATTTTTCATGAAGAACGAAACCGTTACAGTCCCAGGAATTTGACTTTAAATGACCCTGTTTGCCAGCTTGTTCTGGATGGGAAGCAGATCCTCAACTCATAGTCTGCATTAATACCGTTACTGGACGTAAAACCAGTGGAAGATGTGAGCCACAGTCACAATTACTGTACATAAGTTTGTTATATTTGGAAAAATTTGCATTTCCTTTTGACAGATGTACATGCTCCCCTAAGTGTAATCGACACGTTATCCCTTTTCATCACTATAAATGCGTGTTCTTCCTTCTGATTAAGCAGCAGATAAGATACCCCGTGATTTCTAAAGTCGGTTATTCCAGTTTCCTACAATAACTGATTCATTTCCCTCTTCTCTCAAATTCTTCTCTCATCAATGGATTCTACTCTTTCTGCACTGCGAAAATACTTTCCTTCCCTCCCACTAAAAGTTCTTAAAAAGATCTACCTTGCTAGATGTGAAAGAATCAGAGTTTTTATACGCAAAGGCATTCCTGACAATGTGCAGTGGATAATTGAAGCTAAGGTCCGTTCGGCTGGTGAAGTTGCAGATGCATTTATGCCTCGTATGCCCGGCTTAGGTAAAAGCGCTTATGCCAAAAAGCGAAGAGCAAAGAGGCTAGATGTCTGTTATAAATGCGGATGATGGAATTGCAATACTAAATGCCGCTCTTTAGGATACATCTCCAAAAATCGTGAAGATAAAAGAAAATTCATTAAGAATGGCCTGCGTAAGGAATCTCTGGAGGATATCCGAGGGACTCTTGAAACGCATTCTTGTGGAATAGTACAACGTGAAATAGTCGATTTATGGAGGACTTACCATAAAGAACGAGACCGTTACAGTCCCGGGAATCTGACTTTAAACGACCCTGTTTGCCAGCTTGTAAGAAAACTGGATGGGGAGCAAATCCCCGACTCATAGAAGGCGTTAAAGCTGTTACTGGACATAAAACCAGTGGAGAATGAGAGCCACAGTCATGATTACTGTACATATAAGTTGTCATTTGTCTTTTCTTTTGACAATAATGTACTTGCTTCTGTAAGTGTAATAAACACGTTATCTTTTCATCACTATAAATGCGTGTTCTTCCTTTAACTGGATACGGTACTCCGTGACTCTCAAAGTCAGTTAGTTCCGTTTCCTACAATAACTAATTTCTTCCTTTCTTCTCTTAATTTCCTCCTTCATCAATGGAGTCTTCTCTTTCCGCCCTACGAAAGTATTTTCCTTCCCTCCCAATAAATGTTCTTAAAAAGATTTATCAAGCTAGATGTGAACGATTCAGAGTATTTATGCACAAAGGCATTCCTGATAATGTGCGGTGGCTAATCGAAGCTAAGGTTCGTTCGGCTGGTGAAGTTCCAGATGCATTCTTCCCCCGTATGCCCGGCTTTGGTAAAAGTGCTTATGCCAAAAAGAGAAGAGCAAGGAGGCTAGGCGTCTGTCATAATTGTGGATGGTGGATTTGCGGCACTAAATGTCGTTCTTCAGGGATGATCACCAGAAATCGTGAAGATAGAAGAAAATTCATTAAGAATGGCCTGCGTAAGGAATCTCTGGAAGATATCCGAGAGACTCTTGAAGCGCACTCTTGCGGAATGGTGCAATTTGAGATTGTCGGTTTATGGATGACTTTCCAAAAAGAACGAGATCGTTACAGTCTTGGGAATCTGACTTTAAACGACCCTGTTTGCCAGTTTGTGAGAAAACTAGATGGGATGCAAATCGCCGATTCATAGAAGGCATTGAAGCCGTTACTGGACGCAAAGCCAGTGGAAGATGTGGACCAAAGTCACGATTACTGTACATGCTAGCTGTCGCTTTTGAAATTTTCCACCCCTTTCACGCAATAATGTACCCACTCCTGACGTGAGCCAAAGTCTTGACTACTTTTGGCAATAATATACCCACTCCTGACGTTTCTCATAGTCATGACTACTGTATATAGCTGTCAGTCTTCTCTTTTGAAATTTTCCTTCTCTTCCGACGATCATGTACCTACTCCTGATAATGTGCGGTGGCTAATCGAAGCTAGGTTCGTTCGGCTGGTCACGCATTCCTCCCCCGTATACGCTTTTGTCTGCGGCATAAATGTCGTACCAGGGATGATCACCTGACATGAAGATAGAATCATGACTACTGTATATAGACTCTGTCACTTTTGAAAATTTTCCTTCTCTTTCCGACAATCACGTACCTACTCCTGACGTAAGCTACAGTCATGATTACTGTACATGCTAGTAGCCATTTTGGAAATTTTCCTCCTCTTTTGACAATAATGTACCCACTCCTGACGTGAGCCCAGTCATGACAACTGTAGTCGCTTTTGTGACTTTCGACAATACTGTACCTACTCCTGATAGCTACAGTCATGACTACTGTACATGATTTTGGAAATTTTCCTCCTCTTCCGGCAATAATGTATCCATTCTTGAAAATAAAATTATAGCTGCTCTTCTGGCAATTACTCTATAAGCTATAGTCATATAAATCTTTTCTTCTTTTCTCACAAGGGTAAGGATAGGAATGGAGAAAACCTCAATCTCGTAATTTTCTCTTTTCCTGGAAATAGGATGGAGAAAAGAAGTATTTGTGTATTTTCTGGAGCTTTTCCTGGAAAAGATGAAGAGTACTTAAAGGCAGCCAACCATTTGGGTAGAGTATTAGCTGAGCGAAAAATACATTTAGTTTATGGAGGAGGTAGTGTCGGATTAATGGGAGGTGTAGCATCAGCAGCATCTCTAGGAGGAAGCCAAGTTCTGGGCATCATCCCTGGACCTCTGAAATTTGTTTCTGGGGGCACGATTGGAGAAGAATTAGTGGTTAAAAATTTGCAAGAGCGTGTGTTACAAATGCTTTTTAATGCTGATGCTTTTATCGCTCTACCAGGTGGTTTTGGTACATTGGGAGAAGTCTTCCAAATTGCTTCCATGGCCCAACTTAATTTGCACAAGAAACCTATTGGGCTTTTGAATGTTAACGATTTCTTTACAGGTCTGATATCTTTTGTGGATTATGCAGTGCAGAAGAATTTTATATCAAGAGTAGCATGACGAATCCTAATATCTGCAAAAACTGCTGAAGAATTACTTGATAAAATGCAAGCTTTTGTTCCTGAACCAGATCCAGCAATGATTCAGATAGACTGGACGCGACAGTCTTTCCCGAACAGTTCGATCCCATAATAGTCCTCTACTAACCCTGTTGAAATATTGTGGAAGAAGAAGCGATCCGATCCGTTTTGCTTGTCCTTTAGTTTTATTATCAGCATTTTCTTTCGTGTTTTAGTTTTTCTTTTCAGGGAATTTCTTTTTTTTATCTTATAAGATAGTCTCGTCCATGCTGATATTAAAACCATGGGACAATGCCTTTAGGTTGGAATGGCTGAGTAAAGAGTAATTTTTATTACTCTTGAGACGCATCCTATTAGGTCTACTAGGCATGACATTTTGGGGTAGTTAAGCTTTAACCTTATTTGGATGACATATCTCACAAGGGAATCTATATTTACTGAAGAAAATATTAGATGAACCTTGGATATTGATTCCAAACATCCGTTCCCTTTACATAATTTGTCAGTGTTATTGTCATCATCAAGATTCACTCATCTTATCGAAGTTTAAATTTTTGCACTCACCTATTATGAAAATTCACACTTTCGAAGAAAATTATTCCAATTTCAATTGCTTTCATATAAATTTCGCTCGAGGTCCTAAGGAAAGCTCCTTAGCCTCAGAAGGGAGAAAAAGTTTTTCTCCACCAATTAATCAATTTTCCTTCAACGGTAGGACCTGGGTAGGTTTTAAGGATGGAACCTATCCTCGAGGTCAATTAAGGATGGAACCTTTGCCTTTTAATCAATGGAACCTTTGCCTTCAACGGTTTTAGGACTGGCTTTCCTATCAATCGAGGTTTTAAGGATGGAACCTTTGCCTCGAAATCAATCAATTTTCAATCGGGGTTTTAAGGATGGAACCTTTGCCTCAAACGGTAGGAATTTTCCTATCGCCGAGGTTTTAAGGATGGAACCTTTGCCTCGAAATCAATCAATCAATTTTAAGGATGGAACCTTAGGCCTCGTATCCTATCAATCAAGGTTTTAAGGATGGAACGGGGGTTGCCTCGAAACCAATCAACTTTGCCTCAAAGGAACAATCAATTTTCATCATCGGGGTTTTAAGGATGGAACCTTTGCCTCGAAAACAATCAATTTTCATCATCGGGGTTTTAAGGATGGAACCTTTGCCTCGAAAACAATCAATTTTCATTCATCGAGGTTTTAAGGATGGAACCTTTGCCTCGAGATCAATCAATCAATCCGGGGTTTTAAGGATGGAACCTTTGCCTCGAGATCAATTATCAATCCGAGGTTTTAAGGATGGAACCTTTGCCTCGAAAACAATCAATTTTCATCATCGGGGTTTTAAGGATGGAACCTTTGCCTCGAAAACAATCAATTTTCAATCCGGGGTTTTAAGGATGGAACCTTTGCCTCGAGATCAATCAATCAATCCGGGGTTTTAAGGATGGAACCTTTGCCTCGAAAACAATCAATTTTCATTCAACGGTAGGACTGCTCCTATCGTCGGGGTTTTAAGGATGGAACCTTTGCCTCGAAAACAATCAATTTTCATCGTCGAGGTTTTAAGGATGGAACCTTTGCCTCGAAATCAATCAATAATCAATCCGGGGTTTTAAGGATGGAACCTTTGCCTCGAGATCAATCAATCAATCCGGGGTTTTAAGGATGGAACCTTTGCCTCGAAATTAATCAATCAATCCGGGGTTTTAAGGATGGAACCTTTGCCTCGAAAACAATCAATTTTCATCATCGGGGTTTTAAGGATGGAACCTTTGCCTCGAAAACAATCAATTTTCATTCATCGGGGTTTTAAGGATGGAACCTTTGCCTCGAGATCAATCAATCAATCCGGGGTTTTAAGGATGGAACCTTTGCCTCGAGATCAATTATCAATCCGAGGTTTTAAGGATGGAACCTTTGCCTCGAAAACAATCAATTTTCAATCCGGGGTTTTAAGGATGGAACCTTTGCCTCGAGATCAATCAATCAATCCGGGGTTTTAAGGATGGTTTTAAGGATGGAACCTTTGCCTCGAGATCAATCAATCAATCCGGGGTTTTAAGGATGGAACCTTTGCCTCGAAAACAATCAATTATCAATCCGGGGTTTTAAGGATGGAACCTTTGCCTCGAAAACAATCAATTTTCAATCCGGGGTTTTAAGGATGGAACCTTTGCCTCGAGATCAATCAATCAATCCGGGGTTTTAAGGATGGAACCTTTGCCTCGAGATCAATCAATCAATCAATCCGGGGTTTTAAGGATGGAACCTTTGCCTCGAGATCAATAATCATTCATCCGGGGTTTTAAGGATGGAACCTTTGCCTCGAGATCAATCAATCAATCCGAGGTTTTAAGGATGGAACCTTTGCCTCGAGATCAATCAATCAATTCGAGGTTTTAAGGATGGAACCTTTACCTCGACATCAATCAATCAATCCGAGGTTTTAAGGATGGAACCTTTGCCTCGAAATTAATCAATCAATCCGAGGTTTTAAGGATGGAACCTTTGCCTCGAGATCAATCAATCAATCCGGGGTTTTAAGGATGGAACCTTTGCCTCGAGATCAAACAATCAATCAGTCCATCTTACAACGATAGGAACTTTTCCTATCGTTAAGGTTCTAAGGAGCTTTCCTTAAACCTCAAACAATCAATCATTTGTCCATCTTACAACGATAGGAACTTTTCCTATCGTTAAGGTTCTAAGGAGCTTTCCTTAAACCTCAAACAATCAATCAATCAGTCCATCTTACAACGATAGGAACTTTTCCTATCGTTAAGGTTCTAAGGAGCTTTCCTTAAACCTCAAATAATCAATCAATCAGTCCATCTTACAACGATAGGAACTTTTCCTATCGTTAAGGTTCTAAGGAGCTTTCCTTAAACCTCAAACAATCAATCATTTGTCCATCTTACAACGATAGGAACTTTCCTATCGTTAAGGTTCTAAGGAGCTTTCCTTAAACCTCAAACAAATCAATCAATCAATTCAGTCCATCTTACAACGATAGGAACTTTTCCTATCGTTAGAGGTTCTAAGGAGCTTTTCCTTAAACCTCAAACAATCAATCAATTTGTCCATCTTACAACGATAGGAACTTTTCCTATCGTTTGAGGTTCTAAGGAGCTTTCCTTAAACCTCAAACAATCAATCATTCAGTCCATCTTACAACGATAGGAACTTTTCCTATCGTTAAGGTTCTAAGGAGCTTTCCTTAAACCTCAAACAATCAATCAATCAGTCCATCTTACAACGATAGGAACTTTTCCTATCGTTAAGGTTCTAAGGAGCTTTCCTTAAACCTCAAACAATCAATCATTTGTCCATCTTACAACGATAGGAACTTTTCCTATCGTTAAGGTTCTAAGGAGCTTTCCTTAAACCTCAAACAATCAATCAATCAGTCCATCTTACAACGATAGGAACTTTTCCTATCGTTAAGGTTCTAAGGAGCTTTCCTTAAACCTCAAACAATCAATCATTCAGTCCATCTTACAACGATAGGAACTTTTCCTATCGTTAAGGTTCTAAGGACCTTTCCTTAAACCTCAAACAATCAATCAATTTGTCCATCTTACAACGATAGGAACTTTTCCTATCGTTAAGGTTCTAAGGAGCTTTCCTTAAACCTCAAACAATCAATCATTCAGTCCATCTTACAACGATAGGAACTTTTCCTATCGTTAGAGGTTCTAAGGAGCTTTCCTTAAACCTCAAACAATCAATCATTTGTCCATCTTACAACGATAGGAACTTTTCCTATCGTTAAGGTTCTAAGGAGCTTTCCTTAAACCTCAAACAATCAATCAATCAGTCCATCTTACAACGATAGGAACTTTTCCTATCGTTAAGGTTCTAAGGAGCTTTCCTTAAACCTCAAACAATCAATCAATCAGTCCATCTTACAACGATAGGAACTTTTCCTATCGTTAAGGTTCTAAGGAGCTTTCCTTAAACCTCAAACAATCAATCAATCAGTCCATCTTACAACGATAGGAACTTTTCCTATCGTTAAGGTTCTAAGGAGCTTTCCTTAAACCTCAAACAAACAATCAATCAATCAGTCCATCTTACAACGATAGGAACTTTTCCTATCGTTAAGGTTCTAAGGAGCTTTCCTTAAACCTCAAACAATCAATCAATTTGTCCATCTTACAACGATAGGAACTTTTCCTATCGTTAAGGTTCTAAGGAGCTTTCCTTAAACCTCAAACAATCAATCAATCATTCAGTCCATCTTACAACGATAGGAACTTTTCCTATCGTTAGAGGTTCTAAGGAGCTTTCCTTAAACCTCAAACAATCAATCAATCAGTCCATCTTACAACGATAGGAACTTTTCCTATCGTTAAGGTTCTAAGGAGCTTTCCTTAAACCTCAAACAATCAATCATTTGTCCATCTTACAACGATAGGAACTTTTCCTATCGTTAAGGTTCTAAGGAGCTTTCCTTAAACCTCAAACAATCAATCAATCAATCAGTCCATCTTACAACGATAGGAACTTTTCCTATCGTTAAGGTTCTAAGGAGCTTTCCTTAAACCTCAAACAATCAATCATTTGTCCATCTTACAACGATAGGAACTTTTCCTATCGTTAAGGTTCTAAGGAGCTTTCCTTAAACCTCAAACAATCAATCATTTGTCCATCTTACAACGATAGGAACTTTTCCTATCGTTAAGGTTCTAAGGAGCTTTCCTTAAACCTCAAACAATCAATCAATCAGTCCATCTTACAACGATAGGAACTTTTCCTATCGTTAAGGTTCTAAGGAGCTTTCCTTAAACCTCAAACAATCAATCATTTGTCCATCTTACAACGATAGGAACTTTTCCTATCGTTAAGGTTCTAAGGAGCTTTCCTTAAACCTCAAACAATCAATCATTTGTCCATCTTACAACGATAGGAACTTTTCCTATCGTTAAGGTTCTAAGGAGCTTTCCTTAAACCTCAAACAATCAATCAATCAGTCCATCTTACAACGATAGGAACTTTTCCTATCGTTAAGGTTCTAAGGAGCTTTCCTTAAACCTCAAATAATCAATCAATCAGTCCATCTTACAACGATAGGAACTTTTCCTATTGTTAAGGTTCTAAGGAGCTTTCCTTAAACCTTAAACAATAAATCAATTGTTCATCTTACAATGATAGGAACTTTTCCTATCGTTCAGGTTCTAAGGAGCTTTCCTCAAACCTCAAACAATCAATCAATTTGTCCATCTTACAACGATAGGAACTTTTCCTATCGTTAAGGTTCTAAAAGAATATTCCTTAACCACATGGTTTAGGCGGCGAGAAGGTTCTCAACGGCTAGCTAAGACGGACGAAATTTGGTAACTACTTTGCATACATCATGTCCCATGAAGCATGCAAAGGGGGGCAGCTGTTGACACCCAATTTCGTCCGACCTTCATTAAAAAATTTTAATTAAAAAAAAAAAAAATTATAAAATAATAATAATATATATTTATTGATAACAATTAGTTTAGGGTTGGACATTTAGTTTTATAGGTATTTATATATATCTATACGTGTGTCTAAAAAGATTTAAAAAAAAAAAAATGAAATGAAAATGATTGATGATGAAAAGAAAAGAAAATTAAACTAAAAAAAAAAAATTTTAAAGAAATTAATTAATTAGATAAATCCCTCCCCCAGTTGAGCCTGCCGAGGCCTTATCCAGAGACTCTCTGGATCCTTCTCCTGCCTTCTTTTCTTTTATATTTAACAGACAACTCTCTCGTCTTACCCAGACAGCTTGCTCCCCTCGACACCCCAGACACAACTCTCTCTGATCCCCTCAGCTCCCCTTCACGGACTCACTCTCCCTCTATTATTTCATCTCTCTCTGGCTCCCACTCTCCCTCACAGACTAACTCTCTCAGCTCCCAAACTCTCGATTCTAACTCTCTCTTTCCTTCACTCTCTCTCTCGTTGCTCTTCCCTGTCAACCCCTCCGTTCGCCGCCAGCCTGCTGTCGCGTCCAGCTTCCACCGTCGCTCTCTTGCCATCGCACATAGCTCCCGCCGCCCTCCTTCCGTCGCGCCTCCCGCCACCTGCTCGCCTGGCCACCGTGCTCCTCCAGCTCCGCCTCCTGCCGTGCTCCTGTGCAACAGAGGAAGAAGAAGACGCGTTTTTGCGATTTGACCAAGTCAAAATTTAAAAATTTGGAGTAAAATTCTCATTTAATCTTTAGTAATCTTTATTTATCCATCCAAGTTACTAACTTATTTTATCTTGCAGATCAGTCACTGACAACATTTTTTTTTTTTTTGATGGTTTGGGCGTGCATCAATTTAATTAATAAATTCACATAGGAATACAAGTTAGGGTGTCTTTTTTTTATTTTATTTTATTTATCTTAAAATCTTTTGAATTTTGATTAAATCTATACGATGCGTTTCAAAGATCAATTTTCGAGAATTCATTCTATGTGGGTTTAATAAAATTATAGGATTGAGGAGAAAGTGACAGCATCTGTCTATTTTTCTGGTTTAATTTTTTGTGTTCTCCTCCTTGGATATTGTTAGTCTTATTAAAATCTGCACATGAGATTGTATATAACCTTGATTTTGGATTGAAATCAGCATGATATTTGTTTGAATTAAAAAGAGTGCTTCTCTGGTTGAAGGCCACAGAGAACAAATCGAAGAAGATGACTTGAGATGATATTTACCTAACTTTTGGATTAATGACAAAAATTGATCCTCTAGATTACCTTTGTGATAAATTAGGTCCTAAATTTATTATTATTATTATTATTTTGGTCATTTATAGCCTAAATAATTACTAAATCGTTTGATTGCCATGAAAATTTTTTGCTTTGTGTATTTCGATCACTGATTTTACTTATTTTCTTTTATGTTTGTTCAGTTCATTAAAGGCATCTATCAGCTTAGGAATTAATATTAAGTATAATTATATAATTAGATTAGATAGATTTTTTTAATAATTAATCTAAAAAATTAATTTGACATATTAAAAATAAAAATCACATTTTTGAAAATTTTGGTCTATGTGGGCCATTAATAATTAGTTAAATAATTAACAATAAATTAAAGTAATTTCCATATCCGGATGATCCGGCAGGATCTACGGTTTGGAAAATATAAACTATTTAAAATAAATAAATTAAATAAAAAAATAAAAATTCATATTTTTACAATATGGATAAAATTGTTTAAAATTTCACCAAATTCCGTGTCCAAATGACTCGGCAGAGTCCATGGTTCGGAATCAAAATCTTCCGTGTCCAAATGACTCGGCAGAGTCCATGGTTCGGAAGTATAAAATTCTATACAAATTAACTTAAAAATCCACATTTCGACTAATTCAGTTAAAATTTCTAAATTAACTGAAAATTATTTAAAAGCAAAGTAAAACAAAATTAAAATCAACTAAGGTGCCAATTTTGGGCGCTATAACAATATTGTTTTAGCGTAACCGTACTCCCGATCCCCGAACTCTCGCAGACCAATTTTAAGGTGACCAATCGACCTAAGAAAACTGATTGGTGGCGACTCCAGAAAACCCGACGTTGCCACACTCACATGTAGGGAACCTTGATGATCTTAGGTCGAAGGACTACATATACCCTGATCACTATGAGAATCACTTATGACACTCATATAACGATCCATGTAGTGTTATCATGGTGGGTCGGTCCAGTACACAAGTTCTCCAACTTGTACCCATATGTAGACTACATATCTCATATTAGTCTCCACATATGCTAGTCGTTATGTATTATTGCAACCCGCTCCACAATAATACTAGACTAGGGACATTTAAGAATATCATTATTCTAGGGTTACAATTATGTTTGTTAAGTTACGCAGAAACAAAACAACAAACATAATTGCTGGATTAATGCCTTAATAAAATATCATGACTCAATGTGCAAAAATACAATCATCTCATGATTGGCTTTTGGGCACAACACTAACAATCTCCCACTTGCACTAAAGCCAATCATCCATGTATCTAATACCGATGGACCTAGAATGGCTATCATGCTTTTGCTGCGTAAGGGTCTTTGTCAGCGGATCAGCAATGTTGCTATCTGTCGAAGTCCTGCATATCCTTACATCACCCCTCTCGATGATCTCCCTGATGAGATGATAGCGTCGAAGTATGTGTTTGGATCGCTGGTGAGATCGAGGTTCCTTAGCCTATGCGATTGCTCCATTATTGTCACAATAGAGCTCTATCGGGTCGGCAATGCTTGGAACCACTCCAAGTTCAGTGATGAACTTCTTGATCCAAACTGCCTCCTTCGCAGCATCAGAGGCGGCAATGTACTCAGATTCTGTTGTAGAGTCAGCTACTGTCTCTTGCTTTGAACTCTTCCAGCTCACAGCACCACCACCAATACAAAACACATAACCAGATTGCGATCTAAAATCATCCTTATCGGATTGGAAGCTTGCATCGGTGTAACCCCTTACAACGAGCTCATCTTCACCTCCAAAGACCAAGAATGCATCCTTAGTCCTTCGTAAGTACTTAAGGATGTTCTTAACAGCTGTCCAGTGACTCTCACCGGGGTTTGATTGGTACCTACTCGTTATGCTTAAGGCATATGAGACATCAGGACGAGTACATATCATGGCATACATGATAGATCCAATTGCTGAGGCATATGGAATCTTACTCATGCGTTCTCTCTCCTCGGGTGTACATGGACACTGAGATCTAGAAAGAGTGATACCATGTGATATGGGCAAGAATCCTTTCTTGGAATCTTGCATGCTAAACCTCTTTAGCACCTTGTCAATATATGTACTTTGACTTAGGCTAAGAAGCTTTCTAGATCTATCTCTATAGATCCTGATGCCTAACACATAGGCTGCTTCACCCAAGTCCTTCATAGAGAAACGTTTCTCTAGCCAAGTCGTAACAGACAGTAGCTCAGGAATGTCATTCCCGATGAGTAGTATGTCATCTACATACAACACCAAGAAGACAATAGTGCTCCCACTAACCTTCTTGTAGACACAACGTTCATCTTCATTTTTGATAAAACCAAACTCTTTGATTGCATCATCAAAATGAAGATTCCA
This sequence comes from Aquilaria sinensis, assembly GCA_005392925.1. NCBI lineage: Eukaryota > Viridiplantae > Streptophyta > Magnoliopsida > Malvales > Thymelaeaceae > Aquilaria > Aquilaria sinensis. The sequence goes on from SMDT01002416.1 coordinate 29,464, forward strand.
ACTTCGAGAAGCTTGCTTCAGTCCATAAATGGACCTTTGCAACTTGCACACTTTATTGGCATTCTCACGAGTGACAAAACCCTCAGGTTGTGTCATGTACACATCCTCAAGTAGCTTTCCATTTAGGAATGTATTTTTGACATCCATTTGCCACATCTCATAATCATAGTGTGCAGCAATAGCAAACAAAATTCGGATGGATTTAAGCATAGCAACTGGTGAAAAAGTTTCATCATAGTCAATACCATGAATTTGCTTGAAACCTTTTGCAACCAATCGTCCCTTAAAGGTAATCACATTACCATCCATGTCAGTTTTCTTCTTGAAAACCCATTTGCACCCTATGGGTTTTACCCCTTCAGGTGGGTCAACCAAAGTCCATACTTGGTTTTCATACATGGATTCCATCTCAGATTTCATGGCCACTAGCCACTTCTCAGAGTCAGGCCCCGACATAGCTTGTTGGTAGGTTGTGGGCTCATCCTGATCCATGAGCATCACATCACCAGTGTGAGTCACGAGAAATCCATATCTCTCAGGCTCACGCCGAATCCTACCAGACCTACGTGGGCTCTGTGCTACAGGAACAGACTCTTGAACCACAACATCTTGTGGTGTTTGTTCAGGTTCCATTTCAGGTTCGATGTCTCCTTGTTGTTCTTGAATTTCTTCAAGTTCTACTTTCCTCCCACTAGTTTCTTTAGAGATAAACTCTTTCTCTAAAAAGACACCAGTTCGAGCAACAAACACTTTTTGCTCAGAAGGATTGTAGAAATAGTAACCCTTTGTTTCTTTGGGATACCCAACAAAAAGGCATTTTTGAGATTTGGGCCCTAGTTTGTCAGAGGATTGACGTTTCACATAAGCGTCACAGCCCCAAATCTTCATAAAAGACAAATTGGGATGCCTCCCACTCCATATCTCATATGGTGTCTTTTGAACCGATTTAGATGGAACTCGGTTTAGTGTAAAAGCGGCTGTCTCTAGAACATGTCCCCAAAAGGAGTTTGGAAGGTCAGCTTGACTCATCATAGAGCGAACCATGTCTAACAGAGTTCGATTTCTCCTTTCAGATACACCATTCCATTGAGGTGTACCTGGTGGAGTGAGTTGTGATACTATACCACACTCCTTCAGATAGTCAAGGAATTCTCGATCCAAGTACTCTCCACCTCGATCTGATCGAAGCACTTTAATACTCTTCCCGAGTTGATTCTCTACTTCATTCTTGAATTCTTTGAACTTTTCAAAGGATTCTGACTTGTGTCTCATAAGATACACATAGCCATATCTGCTGAAGTCATCAGTGAAAGTAATGAAGTATTGGAAACCTCCTCTAGCTTGTGTAGACATAGGGCCACATACATCACTATGTATGAGTCCTAGTAAGTCATTAGCCCTTTCACTTTGCCCTGTGAATGGGGCTTTGGTCATCTTGCCCAACAAACATGACTCACATGTCTCATATGATTCAAAATCAAATGAGTCCAAGAGTCCATCCTTATGGAGCTTGGATATGCGGGTCTCATTTATATGGCCCAAGCGACAGTGCCAGAGATAGGTCGGGTTCCAATCATTTAATCTGACCTTCTTGGTATTCACATTATAGATTGGATCTTCGAGGTCTAGAACATACAACCCATTGCTAAGTTGAGCACTACCATAAAAGATTTCATTCAAATAAATAGAACAACATTTGTCCTTTATTATAAATGAAAAACCTTTCTTGTCCAAACAAGAAACAGAAATCAAATTTCTACTAATAGTAGGCACAAAGTAGCAGTTGTCTAATTCTAAAACTAATCCACTAGGTAAAGTGAGAACATAAGTCCCTACGGCTAAGGCAGCAACCCTTGCTCCATTTCCAACACGTAGGTCCACTTCACCTCGGGCCAATCTTCTACTTCTACTTAGATCCTGCACATTTGCACAAATGTGAGATCCACATCCAGTATCCAATACCCAAGATGAGGAAGTAGAAAAGTTAGCCTCTATAACAAAAATACCTGAAGTGGAAGTCTTACTTCCCTTTTCCTTAGCAAGTTCTTCAAGATAGAGCTTGCAGTTGCGCTTCCAGTGTCCAGGTTGCTTACAATGGAAGCACTCCCCTTCCTTTGCCACACCACCCTTTGGTTTCAGTGCAGCTGAAGAAGAACTAGCATTGGACTTTCCATTAGCTTTTATCCTTCTTCTTGTTGGCTTTTCCCTTTCCCTTGCCCTTTTGAACCATCAAAATGGGCTTAGCCTTCTTAAGGTTTTGCTCAGCAGTTCTCAACATGTTGAGCAATTCAGGGAGGGACTTGTCAAGGTCGTTCATGTTATAGTTCATGACAAACTGACTGTAGCTTTCAGGCAACGATTGCAAGACTACATCAATAGCCAACTCTTTCTGAAGAGCAAATCCCAAATTCTCAAGATTCTCAATGTACCCAATCATCTTGAGCACATGAGGACCCACGGGACTTCCCTCAGACATCTTGCACTGAAACAATGCCTTAGAGGTCTCAAACCTCTCATGCCTAGCTTGCTCTTGGAAAAGCATTTTGAGATGTTCGATCATATCGAACGCCCCCATGTTCTCATGTTGCTTCTGAAGCTCAGATTCCATGGTAATAAGCATGAGGCATGCAACATCCAAAGCATCATCAGAATGCCTCTTGTGAGCATCCCTTTCAGCTCTTGGAGCAGTGGCAGCAGGCTCATTCGGAATGGGCTGCTCTAGGACATAAGCCTTTCTCTCTTGTTTGAGGACTATCCTCAAGTTTCGGTACCATTTGAGAAAGTTGGTCCCATTCAGTTTTTCCTTCTCAAGGATCGATCGCAACGAAAGTGTCGATGTGTTTTGTGCCATGGTTATCTACAACAGTAAATATGCAGTGTAAGAGTCATGTATTTTAATTCATTTAATAAGGACTTTTATTAAACGATACTCCCACTATTTTCCTCAAAATAATAACCCTCGATATTATTTCGGAACACCTCGGCGCTAAGGTATTCTAGTGGGCCAAGATCCATATTTGACCACAACCTGAGTCAGCTTTGGCTTTTCTCTCAAGTTACAGCTATTTAGGTAGGCAACTCCTTGCCAATTACAGCTATTTAGGTAGGCAACTCCTTGCCAATTGCATCTTATGCAACTCTTGGATAGTTGGGTGAACAACACTTGTCCAAGCTCATCTCATGAGCTTAAGCCCAACTCTATGCCTCTAAGTCCCTAATCCTATTAGGATGACTTAGTTAAGTCAGACCCAAAGTTAGCAATTTGGATATCACTATTATCCCATCGCGCCTTACCAAGATGAACATAGGTGCTTTGCTTTGGCAAACCCACCTAATGTTGATCAAAGTCTTGACGAGTGCCAACATTTGGAAGGCATCACATTTAATGACTTAATATTTGTTTGAGGGATTTTTCTTTTGATCTCACCAATTTGTTATCTCCGGTTGTTTTATACATGCATCACATACAAATATAAAACATGCATCTCATGCTTACAAGAAATAAATGTGACATGGTTATAGCCCAAACTATGTGATATTCTCAAGCCAATGAGAACATCATAAAAGCCTAAGAAAAGAAAAGAGTCTTCACAAGCTCATTCTCTTCCTTTCTTGGTTGCCTTTTTGTTGTCACCTCCTTGGACATACCAACTTGAATGATCCTTGGACATACCAACCTGGATGATCCCATAATGTACGATTACATCAATAATAGAAGCCTCGAGTTACATTCGAGGGGAGTAAGGTGAGAAGAGAATGTACAATGAGAGTAACAAGAGAAGGCACAACTCGCAGGCCGTATTTACAAGTACAACCAATCAAGGGCTATAACCATGCACTATGCTTCAAACACGAATCAGCATATCATGTCAAATCTCATTCAACAAAGATGCATGCCAATTTTCGCGCGTTGATTAACCAGTTTTTATTTATGTGGCGCTTCGCATACGGCGGTCCCGCTGGCCGGTCAGCGGGTGGTGGTTCCGCTGACCGGTCAGCGGACGGGGTCAAGGGGAGCCGCCTTTGCGGGGGTTGCGTGGGGGGCAGCGCCCCCCGGCGCAAAAAATTGTCTTACAATTGCTTAGCCCGAAATCTTCTATTTCGAGCAAGTAGGCACCCGAGACTCCTCTATTCGAGCCACCAAAAATACCTTACTTTTGGTGCCCGAACAGGCCGAATCTGAACAAAGCTAGGGTTTTTACAACTATTGCAAGAATCCTAATCCATATAGGTATCTCATACCATTCAATTTCGGGTTAATCTCATTAACGAATTAGTGTCGTTTCTTCATATACGTCGTATGTTCATTACGAGTTACGGTTTCATGCATCATGAATCAATCTAATTAATCATGGCTGAAAAGCAACCGAACACATAACATCATGCGATTCAGCACTCAATCCCGATTTAGGGTTTCACCAGTAGCTCTGATACCACTGTTGAGTTTCGGGAGCCAAACAGCGCAGCGGAATTTAACCGAAACCCTCCAGGATCCAAGTGAAACGGGGTAAACTGGGTGTTCAAAAATTTTCATATCTAATTTTCGGTTGAGATCTCTCACTCAACTGTAGAGTCGAATCATCAAACCTGAACAGTTGACGTGTTCAGGCTTTCTATGGTATCCACACGAGCCTCTTGGGATCACCATGCTTCCACCACGTCCCGGCAGATGCGTTTCTCTTGCACTCGCAGTGCTAGCTTGCGTCCTCCAAGGAATTGCAAGAGAAGAGTGCGGCTGTCCTTTTGGGAGGCTAGGGCAAGGAGACCTATGAATTTCTCACTTAAAAGTTCTATTTATAGTGAGACTCAACTTCCAGGCCTAATGGGTTTCAAACCCTAATCCAATTAGGATTTAATTTCGGGCTTAATAATGGCTCAACTCTTGGGCCCATTATTAATACGAAATTTAAGTGAAACCATAACCCAAATAATTAGCCCATGCACTCTAATGATCCAAATAGCTCTATGTGTGCGACCCAATAGGCTCTTGCCACGTTGGCAATGATCATAAATCACATTTGTGATCATAAGCAATGAGCGGTGTCTAGCAACACATCATTGCTACCCAAGTGACAAAATTGTCGGTGAATCGACTAAACCTTTATGATCATCACCGATATATGCCATTGTCCCTTTGTCCAAGATATCAAGACTAAGCACGAGACATGGAATGTGTCACTCTCGTATAGCCCAATCTTTGGTTTCTTGATTACCGAGTAGACTAACTTAAACTGATGACATTGATATCGTATATCAACTCATCCGAGCATGGCCATGCATTCTCTAAGTCTCACTCTATCAAGGGGCCCGAAGATATCACTCCCGTTACATAGGAGGGACAAATCCCATCTTGATCATACAAATCCCTCCGCATGATATGTGACATACCCAATGACCTCCTTCAAGTTCACTCAGTTACGAGCAACAAAGGAAAGTATCAAAGTATGTGACTCACATGTAGGGAACCTTGATGATCTTAGGTCGAAGGACTACATATACCATGATCACTATGAGAATCACTTATGACACTCATATAACGATCCATGTAGTGTTCTCATGGTGGGTCGGTCCAGTACACAAGTTCTCCAACTTGTACCCATATGTAGACTACATATCTCATATTAGTCTCCACATATGCTAGTCGTTATGTATTATTGCAACCCGCTCCACAATAATACTAGACTAGGGACGTTTAAGAATATCATTATTCTAGGGTTACAATTATGTTTGTTAAGTTACACAGAAACAAAACAACAAACATAATTGCTGGATTAATGCCTTAATAAAATATCATGACTCAATGTGCAAAAAATACAATCATCTCATGATTGGCTTTTTTGGCACAACACTAATAGTTTAGTCGTTGTTTGAGCTTCCAGTGCGGACTAGGACCTCGGAAGTCCTCTATCCTTAGAACGTCGGGTCTCAACAATGGTGAGCTAAGAATGCGTTCCCACAGATGGCGCCAAATGATGCCTGGCAGCATCCTTGCTGCATGACATGTTGGCCTGAAGGAGCGACTTCCGGTGTGAAGATGTCTGAAACACTTAGAAGAACAAGGGTTAGGAGCTCCTTGGAGTGTGTTTCTGAGGGAGGAGCCTCCGACACCCAAGTCAGTATTTGTGTGAGCAGTAGCAAAGACCAAAGAGTAGAGAATGAGGAAAAGTCTTCTGTTCTTACCAAGGTCCCTCCCAAGTATTTATAGGAGGGTAGAAGGAGGAGGCCGTTTGACACAGCTGGTCTAGATCATGACACGTGTTCGGTCAGATTCAATCTGTACCTTCAGAGGTAGGCGTCTCCAGCTGGTTGTAGGCCGTTCTGGCCAAAGGGCAGAGGCGTGTGCGAAGTCTCTCTGTCAGAGGCTCCTTAACTGTTTTTTTCGTATCTCTGTAAGAGCCCTTCAGAGTACGAGACCTCCTCGGACGGAGATTTTCCCCAAGGACTATTAGGGAAGGCCTTTCAGTGAAGTGGGTCACCTTCAGGAGACTTTTTGCCAGCAGAGGATATAGGATCTACTTTTTTGAGGTCGGTATCTTCGTAAATCCAAGGGTGGTGGAAGACACCTTTTTCCAAGGTTGGTCATGTTACCTTTCCAAGGGTGGTGTTTGAGTGTGCCCTGAAGTCGGGGCTAAGTTCTTACCGAGGGTGGTTTCATGACAGTTGATCAGGAGATTTCGGAGGCCATAGCCTTTCAGCTATCATGTTGAAACTATTATATAGAAAAAGTACAAATTCATCACCATTAATGCAAAAAGGATAGAAGTATTAGATAGTATGAGAAATTTCTTTTATTTTAAAAAATAAAATAAGAGAAATAAATGATTAAAAGTACTATGGATAGAATAAGAATTATCTAAAGTTATATGTTCAAAGCCTTGTTATTTTGGCATCGTATAGACTTGAAAGTTTTTTTTTCCTTTCTCTAACCAATAAGGTTAGGCTAATTTATACTAATAGTTTCTTTCTAATTACCATGTAATTAGTTTTGGTTTAAAGAATTAAATTGTGCAATCAATGTCTAAATTTGGCATCATTAGTGCATCAAATTTCTTACCTAATAAATGTTAGTAATTGAAATATTAAATAAAATAATAAATAATTTTAGCAGTACTAACATAACACTCTAATTTGTAACAATAACTCTAAATAAACTTATAAAGAGTCCAATTATATCAATCATTAAATTGACAGGTCATGTGAATAAATGGTTAACTATAAAACCATTGGTATGCTTTAATAAGTAGAATTACATTCAATACGGGTATAAATAGAATATGAGAACAAAATTATAACTTAACAAAGATTCATGAGGATGTTAATAGAATAAAAATCCAAATAATATAGTGAAGTTAAAAGGTCCATAAAATATCTTGACATTGAAGAATAAGTCAAAAAAATTTTAAAAGGATCAAAGAAAAGTCCATAATTGTCTAGGTTTCTTAAATATATATGCGTGTGTGTGTATGTATGTATGTATGTATATACCCTAGCTGCAACTTCTCTCAAATCCCTATAGTTCCCCTTTATTCTCCGTGGATCCAGCTAGGCATGGCTACGAATCGAAGCCTAGCCGGTTAATTTATTATCATTATTTTACCTGATTTACCTCAATCATCCTCATCTCTTATGCCTTTTTCACTATTTTCTTCCTTTTCCTCCACAAAACTCCTTTAGAGCCATCTATAGGAGTATAGTCTCATTCATCTAACATTTTGCGGCCACTAGATCTAGGTAGTTTGTTTCGGAATTGGTAGCTATGAGAAGAATTGTGATTGAGTGGGGTGTAGAAAGCATATGAGGCATAAGTCGTGATGCAGCTACCAATAATGGATCAGTTGATAGTGTCATCATTTTGTTTTTTTTTTTCCATTTTTTTCAGATTGTCATCTAAGTTATATTTTTGAATGGTTTATTAGTCCAATTTTATGTTAGTTTAGTAGTCCAACATTGTGTTGGTTTGTTAGTGTGTTAATTTATTTTTTATTTGTGTTTTTGGTCTATCTTTATCAGCCTGTAAGTTTGAATACGGAATATATTTAGGATATTTAAGGAAGATTTCTCCACATTTCAATATCACAGGGACCGAATGTTGTGTTTGTGTATGCATATATAAGCTCTTCACATGGTCGATGGTCGATATCCTTCACTCACTGAGTTTCAATTTTAGATCTACTTAGGCCTAACAAGGACGTTACACCCAAACAAAATTATAATGAACAAATTAACGAAAGCATCCCAAGAGAAAAAAGGACTATCACCAATAAATAGTCTCTAAACTAAAAATAACAATTTCCAATTTGAATTTT
>SMDT01002417.1:0-36384 GCA_005392925.1 Aquilaria sinensis
GCTTAATGTAGCAACTATCAAGAATAGGTATCCACTCCCTAGGATTGAGGACCTGTTTGATCAACTCAGGGGAGCTAAGATCTTCTCCAATATAGATTTAAGATCTGGATACTTCCAATTAAGAGTAAAGGAAGAAGATATTCCTAAGACTGCATTTAGGACCAGATATGGGCATTATGAGTACACAGTCATGCCGTTTGGTTTGACTAATGCCCCAGCTTTTTTCATGGACCTGATGAACAGGGTGTTCAAACCACATCTGGACAAATTTGTGGTTGTGTTCATTGATGACATCCTAGTGTATTCCAAGGATAAAAATGCTCATGAACATCATCTGAAGATTGTCTTAAAGACTCTGTTACAGCATCAGCTTTATGCCAAGTTATCCAAGTGTGAATTCTGGATAAAGGAAGTGTCTTTCCTAGGACACATCATAGATGCACAAGGCCTTAAGGTAGACCCTAAAAAGGTCAAGGCAGTGCAAGAGTGGGAAAGACCAAAGACTGTGAAGGAAATCAGAAGTTTCCTAGGATTAGCTAGATACTACAGGAGATTTGTATCAGGCTTTTCCATGATTGCCTCAGTTCTTACTCATCTGACCAAGAAGGGTCAAAGATTTGAGTGGACTGAGAAGTGTGAAAAGAGTTTCGAGGAGCTCAAGCAGAGGTTAATTGAAGCTCCAGTGTTGATTCTTCCTGATCCAAGTAAGCCCTACATCATATATACAGATGCATCTAGATCTGGGTTAGGTTGTATGCTTATGCAAGATAGAAATGTCGTTGCTTATGGGTCAAGGCAGTTAAGACCCCATGAGCAAAATTATCCTACCTATGACCTAGAACTGGCAGCAGTGATTTTTGCTCTGAAGCAATGGAGACATTACTTGATGGGTAGTTCCTTTGTGATCTACACTGACCATAAAAGCCTAAAGTACTAGTTCACTCAGAAAGAGTTGAACATGAGGCAAAGGAGATGGTTGGGGTACATCAAGGACTATGACTGCAGCATACAGTGTCATGCCCCAAACTGCCCCTGGCCCACATAGGCCCGATTATCAGAGTAATGTAGCGGAAGTTACTTGGATGGAAGGGCTTAATTAAATAATATGAGCACCTACGGCGTGACTCCAGGATCTATTCGGGTACCAGCTTGTTACTTAAATACTTTCAATATGTTGTCATGTTGCTCTTCAGGAACAAGCTAAAACCTATGTGAAATTCTAGTGTTCCATCAAGTGTACTAATCCAATGCATGGCAACAAAGAAGCCCAGCTCATTTTCAATTTTGAAAACCACATTTATATGTCCATGAGCATTTAGCCAAGTCTAGTACACATAACATAATCATCCATCATGGCATTCCATCAAAAATCATCTAGAGCTAATCATGATCACAATGTGCATCAAACAAGCATCATCTACTTGGAAAACGTACCGAGGATGCTATATGTCCATAATTAGTTAAGTTCAGGTTTTACAGACCAAAACCTTATTTCTACCCAAACATCAACTCATAAAAACCTGGAACACATTCCACCTTAATAGACTTTGTTCCCACAACTTCTAGACTCCATAAGCCTGCACAAGGAAGTCCAAACCATTAGCTTGATTCCCAAGCAATCTATACCACATAAGTCACTTAGAGTAAAATGAATATAATGAGCAATACCAAACACATACTGATAGCCGAAGTGCTATCGCCTTGACCACTGACTTCGGAGGAGGGGGCCACACGCCTGACATATATGACCTCGGAAGCCCTATCGTACCGACCTCGGAAAATTGCCATATCGCCTCTCCATCAAAGGACGAACGAACCGACCTCGGAAGAGTGGGTAATCCCGGAGAGACAGTATCACCCTGGGGAGAGGTCCCTGTTCGTCCCCTTGAAAAGTAGCGTCGACCGAAGGGACCTTGGAGGAGCGATGGGTGACGCAAAGTAGTCTCTGACATGTTTGCCAGTACGCACTAGACGTTGACCTCAAGCATTCTGACAGGCCACTGTAGTCCGTGCTCTGGCACACTGAGACACGATTCTTGACAAATCACTGCCCAAGAAAGCCTGGATACGGCTGGAAAAGACTCTTGAGAAAAAGAGAGAACAGGAGACCTTTTGGAGGGCTCCAGAGTTCTAGCCTTCTCTTTTCTCTCTAAACATGCCAGAAAAGCGCCTCCGGCGAAATTCTTCCCCTTATGTGCATGCTAGAGAAATACGCCCGACAAATCTATTTTGTGCTTATTCTTTGTCATTTAGAGGCACTGACTTGGGCGTCGGAGGCTCTTCCCCGGAAAACCACTCCGGGGACCTCCTAACCCCTATTGTCTGTATGTTTCAGGCCGGACTACTTGGGGGCGTCCCATTTTCAGGCTCTCTCCAGCATCGAAAATCTTTTTCGGCCACCGCCATCCATCACCGGATGGCCACGCACGACATTCCTCAAGAGGTCCCTGTTACCCCCGTCGTGGAGCCACGGCGGGAACACAAACGATGGCCAACCCAACGCCATCATTTGGCGCCGTCTGTGGGAAATTTTCCAGGCAGCCGTGGTCAAAAACTCAGCGTTCTAAGGAAAAAGGCTCCCTGAGGCCCCCGTCCGCGTCGGAGACTCGCCCGGCGGCCGAACAATTAAGGAACAGGGACTTCCCATCCCGGGGATGATCATCCTCCGGATATCGCAGTGGCTTTCCTGCATAATTTCCCACGCATCGCTGTGGTCGAAATACTGCAATGGATAGGCCGAAGATGTTCGTGTGCAAATATCGAGCCGAAGTCTCCTCTCTCAATCCTTTCGACGAGGGGAGTAGAGGTGACCCAAGAGCTCAGGGGGAAACAAAGAGTAGTGGGATGAATACCCAAAGGACGTGCTTTCCTTCAAAACATGATGGATAGGAAAAGTAGATTCGGTGCCGTCCAGATCCTCCAAAAGAGTTCGGGCCAAAGAAAGGTTGCTGTTCCTCAGACAGCAACACCAAGCCCACTACCCTGAAAAGATGCCTACGTGTTGATATTAAATAGGCAAAAGGCTATGATCCTACTCCAACGGACACACTACCATCGTCCAAAAAGAAGTCACCCCCGCGCGACATCAGAGGGAATAGAGTAAACGGGCAAGTGCGCCGAACTCCAAAGATACTGCATCGCGCACAAGTCTAGAGGGGCAATATAACCCCAGGTGTCAGCAGACTATTGCCGAAAGTCCAGAAACAGAAAAAGGGAAATCCAACGAAGACCGAATATAGGCGAAAGCCAAAAGAAAGAACTCCCGGCAGAAGGAATCCCAGGCGCAAAAAACACTGCGACACTGGAACGGTACCTCGGAGGCCCGAGGATGGGGAAGTCACTTGAGTTAGCATATTCGGTTAACAAAGTGTTGACTCACCCAAGTCCGGCATTGCTGGGAACAAAAACCTGGGACAAGGGAAGGAAAAATGCCCCACAAAGAGGCATCTTCCAAAGATCCTGATGAAATGGCAAAAAGTACAGAAAATGTTCCGGATAGTCTTCCTTGATTGAAGAGGAACAACGCCAGAAGGGAAGCTCAGGCCCATTATAGAAAGGCATCGGCAGAAAGAGGTGCAGAACAACGCGCAAAAAGAGGTGCGAACAAATGTGTCCAAAAAGGATGAGAATGGCCAAAAACAAAAAATGCACCAGCACCCGAAAGACTGCCTTCGGAATAAAATACCCGAAAGACTCCCGTCGGAGTGGGTAACCCCGAGAGACTGCCCTTAACCCTCGGCAAATACGGTTCACTGCCAACAATGCCTGAAGCAAAATGCTACGAGAAAACAGTAAACCACCTCGTTTGGCGAGACAAGACAAAACCCCTACTGATCAAGCAGGCAAAAGGCATACAAAAGCATGCTTAAAGGAACATGATGCACGAAGATGGCATATTATTGCCGGCAGCATAACGGCTTCAGTCTTTAGACAAAGGAGGCCAAAAAGTTCGCCATTAACTTCGGAGTGAAATGACATTTCGGTTCACCAGCTTAGTTCTAAGGCAACAAGCAAGTGGAGCCCCCGAAGTGGAGCCCCCGAATAGAAGTATGCACAAGGGACTATGGAAAGGTTGGGAGAAGCAGAGGGGAGAAGACCCAGAATGGCCGAGAAAATTCCTTGATAAATTTGGGAATTATCAGACAAATTTCCCGAAAAACCAAGGAGAAAAAACCTTCCTTACTCGCCTGCAAAGACCAGTGCCCACTTGGAGCAATACAGCTACCAAGTGAAGCGCAAGTGATTCGGCGGAAAGAGGAAATAACCTCGGTTTGACAACTGAACTCGACCGATTAAGCCAAACACCGAAAGAAGAACGAGCTCGGAAGGAATGCTTGGCAAAAGATTCTATATCCTCGAATTAGGGGAACGAACTCGAGCCACTCCCTGGAGAATGAACGAGCTCAGGAGAAGTGCCTTCTCCGAAAAAGGCGGCCGTGGGCACAAAATTGCGCCAAACACCAAAAGCAGATCTCGTTCTCCGAAAGGCCAAAAACCGAACCCCGAGAACTTCGGCCACTAAGAAAGAGACCTCGCTTCCCGGTTTGACGATTGAAATCGACCACCAAAAAGAGAACAAGCTCGGGAGGAATACTCGGCAAAGAAAGAAATAGCCTCGAAATGGGGAACCAAACTCGAGCCACTCCCTGAAGCGTAAACGAGCTCTGGAGAAGTGTTTTTCTCCGTAAAAGGTGGCCGTAGGCGCAAAAGTGCGCTGAACACCAAAAGGAGATCTCATTCTCCGAAGGGCCAAAACAGAACCCCGAGGACTATCTTAGGGGAGAACTTCGGCCACCAAGAAAAAGAACCTCGCTTGATTCAGGGCAAGGTCCGAAAGAGAGCATTATCAGCTTGGCAGCATCAAAGGGAGAAAATTGAGAGATATCCTAGAAGAGTTCTATACTTAGAATTTCGTTCTATACTTAGAATTTTTAGGTAAACAGGCGGTACTTAGAGAAATTTCTCTTTTCTCCTGCACAGGTTACCCGCCGAACAAGGCTGAAGCACGCATGCCCAAAGGCTACGTTTTCCTTCTCTAAAAAGAAGGTCGGCACGGCGTCCATCAAAGGCAATCAACGAGGACAGACTAGTGTTCGCCTGAAAAGTCTTTGATAGTCGAGAAAGCGAGATCGGCCAGCAGTGTCACACCTCGCTCAGGCCCTGGCCTAAAAGTTCCTAAACTAGCTCACAAGCCCAACTATAAAATTAGGTTCTAGTTCTCGGCCAAGCAAGCAATGGCAACTTTTAAGTCTTATTTTCTTAAGTTATGAGGCCTGGGAGGTGGCCCAGGTGGCTTTAATAAAGATCCATTATCAACTTGTAGCAAGGGCAAGGCCCAAACCCTTAACTTGCTCCACAAGCAAGGATTCAATTGATTTCTTGCACAACAAGCAAGGCAACACTTAATGCAATTTAAGTGCATAAATGGTGTGCATCAAGTGTACTAACTATATGGCAACCAAGAAGCCCACAAGATTTGGTTTAGATTTTGAAAAACCACATACAAAAGGTGCATGATGCTCTCGGCCAATTAAGGTACACATACTTATGCACAATATTTTCTTGTTGTAAGGCCCCAACTATTCACATACAAGTGCCAAACCTTGGCCCATAACATCCAACATACATAAGCAAGCATAACGCCATCCTTAGTCCATATAGAACTTGGCATACAAAACCCATTCAAGCAACATGAGTCTAGGCACTAAAGACTACACATATAAACACAAAAGGGTAGTCTACCTAGCAACCATAACATGGCTACACATGCCAAGAAACCAAAAGTATTTATGCCAAGTTATTACATGCCAAGACTCCTAATGGTCAAACATGACCTTAAGTATGCCATACAAGAGTACACACTGCAACACCAACCCAATGGCTTGATTCATGGTCATGAAGGAAAACACTATGATCAAAGCTACAGTCCAGGTATCCATAGCTCTCCTAGACAAGTCTCCAACTACTGCCTGCAAACTTCAACTATAAGTCTCGGCCAATCAAGGAATAAGACTTATAATGAAATCAAAATGCTAAGCCAAGCACACATTGGGGCATACCTTACAAAACAAGCAAATATAAACACTAAGCACACACACAAGCAGCTTAGCCTTACTCAGGCCGAATGTCCTTGCCTGAAAAATAAAGGATGGGCAGTGAGCATATAACTCAATAGGATTCACTTAAAACATATACAACTCATATTGAGTCTATTTAGTTAAGCTGAGTAATCACTCTCAAAGCTTAACCTCCCATTAGTTAGCTTAGCCTGCAAAACAAACACCAAGACAAGAAAAACAGGCATATACATATACAAGACAGATAAATAAGTCAAATATTTCATAAGTGGGGTTAGCATGCACAAGGAAACACCAAAGCACACAAGTACACACACACACTCCACAATGTTGCTCTCGGCCATATAAGCCATACATGTACCCATGTGCATTTCTTGCACACAAACTTACCAATACACCATTTCCATTTGGAGCTCCCAAAATGCCAAGCAAATAGGCCACATTTACTTGCATTTCTAGTACATGTACCATAGTTAATTAGCTAATCAACAAGCAACCAAGTATAAACACTAAGCCCATCAAGAAACTAAGGTCATTTGGCAAGTTTAACCATCACTTAGCCAGTCTAGACACTTGATTCATGGTGTATATTACCAGGCAAAGTCAAGTGCCAGTGAACCCTACCTCAAATAGCTCTCGGTCTCAACCAAGTTTCAAATGTCCAAGTGCTCTTTAATCACAACGCCTAGCATAACAACACATAGGCATCATCATACACATCCATGGATTAAACTACCATGACTCAAATGAAGAACACTAGAATGCACACACTTTAGCTCTCGGCCAAAGTGTCCAATATGTCCATATATGTACTGCCCATCATTCTGTCATACCACATGATACTCTAATCACCAATGAACATTTTCCATAGTAGTATTACCAAGTAACCAAGTGAAATGCACTATGTTACCATAAACTAAGCTCTCGGCCAAAGTACACATTTTCACATATTTGTGTCACTCATCCAACTAACCCAAAACATGATCAAGTGGCCATCAAATGACAATGCTCATGGCACAATTACCATGTAACCCATTGAAGTACATCATGATATACCAAATCAAGTTCTCGGCCAAAGTGCACACCTTCCCATACATATGTTCTCTATCAACTAACTCCACACATACACGTCAAAACATCAATAACTAATGTTTCATGGCAACATTACCATGTATTCAAACAATGGGAACTAAATTATGCCACTTCAAGCTCACGGCCATATAACCCAATTTCACATAACGATGTTCCTCACCCGTTCAATCCAACATATGATCATCAAAGTATCACTAACCAATGCCCATGGCACTAATACCATGAAATCAAATGTGGAACACATGATTACCTCAAAGTGCACTTTCGGCCAACACACTATCTTTCACAAACTTGGTGTTCTTCACCCCAACAACCTAACACAAGGTTAAATAATCATTAACAAGCATCACACATGGATTAATTTCCATGAATTCCAAGAAGAACACCAAGAACACTTGTTCATCACATTCGGCCAACATTCCACTTTCAAACCGAAGCATTTCTTGCTCATTTAACTTAATACATCTTCAATTGAGCACTTAGGTTCCTTATACATAGAAGAACTACCATGAATTCAAGGAGATATGGACATTACCTCAAAACCCTAGCTCAATTAAGTTTGGTTTCCTTGAATCTTCAAGAACCAAGCTTGATTCCAAGCAAGCACAAGCTGAAACACTCTTCTCCAAGCTTGAATCCTTCAAGTATCTTCAAGAATCTTGGATTTCAAAGCCAAAATGTGAAAGAACTCTCAAGAACACTCTTGGTTTAACAAGAACAAGCAAGCCCGAAATGAACTAATGGCCTTGGACTTGATTTCGGCCAAAAGTCATGTGTGTTTAGTTGGCTAGAATGCCAACTTTGCCTTCCACAATTTTGCATGGTGCAAAGTAGTCTTCCAAGTCCATATAAGTACAATGCCGCCCTTAAACTTGTGGTTAAATGGACACTCAAGTCAAATCTTGGCCCATTATGCCAAGCACATGATAAACACAAGTACCAAGATGTCATAAGTACCCTTGTAAAACCGGCCATGTAACTAAACTAATGACTAGTTAGCTTAACTAGTAACTAGTGAATAGTCTACTAGTGGTAGACAAGAATTTGACTAGCAATCATTGTTGTCTCCTAAAAATAGTCTAGTCTTGGACTAGCCATCATAAAATTTTGCATGGCCAACAATGCCATCCTTAAGCTTGTGGTTTCACTTGTACCACTTAACTTAGTGCACAATTTAGTCCCCTTTCTCTGTTTTCTGTCAGCTTTCCCATAGTACATTTTCTATGTGCAATTAAGTCCTGAAAGTCTCCAGTTTTGCACATAAGTCACTGTACTAGTCTCCAGAGCTTCTCTTACTTCCCTTTTCTGTTTTCTCTCATTTTTCTTGGTTTTCCTTGATATTCCTTGGCCTAATCCAAGCACTCAGGAGGTGCCTAACAAGCAGAAAGGGCAAGGAATGACTTTCCGAAATCCCCTAGCCGAAAGTAGCCAGGGCAACTGGAAAACAAAAATTGCTCAAGCCAGACAAAGCAAATAAATGAAGAAAAATCCATTAAAGAAGGTCTTTAGTACAAGAGGAGTACAAGAGAAGCACGAAAATGAAAAACCCTAGGATGTCTAAGGATCCCCAGCGAAGCGAGAAGTTCCGGCTCCCGTGTCTCTAGCCGTCGCCTTCGGCGCAAGTAGAGGAACAGGTGGCAGGTTGAGGTGATCAGCTTTCGAGCAAGTCCACCGAGGACCCTCGGGAATATCCAAGGCCGTAAGAAAGGAGGTCTCGAGGTCTAGGTATCGTTGCAGAAATTGATGACGAGCTAGACAGAAGCCGTCCTGAAAGGACACCTTCAACATTTGGACGGCTTTGTACCTTTCTACGTCTAGCAAGTCCGCCTCATTCTCAAGACCAGCAACCTCTTTCTCGAGACCCAGGATCTCCTCCTTAAGATCGGCAATCCTCCTCACCAATCCCTTTACGTTCCTTCTCTTCATCACACTCCTCCTCAGAAAATAGACCCTGGCTTGAAGAGCCGCTTTTTCGGCAAGAGTTTTCTTCAGAAGGGCAGCTTCTTCTTCTTTCTCCTTCTGAATAACCTCATTGGCCGAAGTCAAACGCACAACCTCCTCGCCAAGGTCCCGCATTTTGCGGGAAAAGTCCTTCAGGAGGTCCGATTGGCCTATCAGGAACTCATCCCGGAGCTGGACCACCTCCTCCCTGGCTATGCGCCTCAACTCGACATTAGCTATGTCCGAGTTAATACAGAAGAGCCTGGCCTTCTCTAGTTCACTTTCAGCCCGAGCTCGGGCAGAAGACTGCTCGGCCGCCCAAACTCGGAGGTGCTCACTGTACCCCAAAAGCTACGAAGAAGAAGGAGAAAAATCCTCAGTAAAAGCAGCATAAGGGAAGGCAAAACACTTGGGCAAAAAAGAGGAGGCCAAAAGGATCACCTGAGCGGCGCGCTCAGAAACTCTAGCGGCGAGGATATCCCCAGAAGCACACTCCTCGGCAACTGCCTTAGAAGAAGCCTCGGTAAGAACACCCCTCGCCATCTGGGGAGCCATCTCTTGACAATCCCTGGAGAACAAGTTCATGTCCTCCGTGAAAGACCAAAACGGCTCCCTCGGAACCTTGTCTTTCGGGAGAAGGGAGTCCCGGAGAGCCCGTCTTCGGGCATGGTCAACCATCCATACTGGGGCCGCTCGGTCCTCTGTAAAATGGAGGGGCGCAAGTCAGGAAGGGCTCCCTGAAAGCACAAGTTATGAGGGAGGAGGTGTCAAAAAAGAATCGGACACAAACCTGGCGCAACCCCGGTAGCCTCCTCCACAAAGGCCGGAATGTGCTTGCCTTTGTCCTTGCGACGTCTCTCCAGCTTTTTAACAGTAGGACTCTCGGGCAAAGAGCCTAAAAGCTCCACCGACGAGGTAGGACTCGACGGAGTGAAAAGGGTGACTACTCCGGCGGGCACCTCGGCTGCAGCAGTAACAGCCTGAGAAGATGTTGCAGCTACTTCGGAGGGGGCAGCAACCCTGGTGGATATCGGAGTGACATCAACCATGGCGAAGGTTGCAATCGCGTCGGTGGAAGTGGCTATCGCATCGGTTGAGATATCAACCTTGGTGGAGGTAGCAATAACTTCATCGACCTCCACCACATCTTCCGAAGGTGGAGTAAGGGCTCTCTTCTTTGACTTCTTGGCCGAAGACGGTCCGCTCCCAGTAGACTTACGTCTTTTGGAGCCACTTTTCTTTGCTTGTTCTCCCTTCTCTACCTGACCAAGGAAGAGACTCTTGTAGTAGGTGGTAGAATCGTCAGCCATCTCTGAAAAAGGGGAAAAGCATCAGTATGAGTCCAAAAAGGGGCACTGAAGCTGAAGATGTGAGTCCAAAAACGGTTAGCCAAAAAAGGAGCTTCCGGGAAGAAAGGAAAATGTCAGCAAAAACCGAAAAAATATGACTTCGGGAGGCTGAGAAGTTAGCAGAAGTCGAACGATTCCCGAGGAAGGCACTCACGAAAAGCCTTGCCGAAATCAGGATTCCTGGATGCCGTCGTAAATAATGGCCGGAAATCGCTCCGCCGTGCAGACCGTCGCTGAAAGAGATGCCGTCGTAAAAAATCACCGAAAATCGCTCCGTCGTGTAGACCGTCGCTCAAAGAGATGAAAAAGGCGAGAGAAAGCGAGAGCAAGAGTGAGAGTGAAGAGAAAACAAATGAGAAGAATGGCAAGGGGAAGCTTATATAGAGCAGGGAAGGGCAATTGAAAAGGCGTCATAACTACTGCGTGGGAGCGAAACGTCACCATAATTACCCCTCCCGCGCAAAAAGACGTGCCATACCAATTGACGCTTGCCACGTGTCGACCATCATGAGAAACTAGGGCATGTTTTCTGACATCCCAAAGATTTGGGTGCATCCCCAGATTGACACGCCCAGTTTCAAGGCATGACAGTCCACTGATCTGAGACAGAAAAGACAAGATTGGAAATCTCGACAACACCGAAAGACAGGTATGCGACATCCGCCCGAGCAAACTACGCCCTTAAAATGGCGAAGTACCTTCCTTGCAAATGATATAAGCTGGATCCTCTGAAAGTGCTCCCGAAAGGGCTACAAGCCGAAGTCACACTTCAGCTTTCCGAAGGAGGGCATGTGATAGCCGAAGTGCTATCGCCCTGACCACTGACTTCGGAGGAGGGGGCCACACGCCTGACATATATGACCTCGGAAGCCCCATCGTACCGACCTCGGAAAATTGCCATATCGCCTCTCCATCAGAGGACGAACGAACCGACTTCGGAAGAGTGGGTAACCCCGGAGAGACGGTATCACCCCGGGGAGAGGTCCCTGTTCGTCCCCCTGAAAAGTAACGTCGGCCGAAGGGACCTCGGAGGAGCGATGGGTGACGCAAAGGAGTCTCTGACATGTTCGCCCGTACGCACTAGACGTTGACCTCAAGCATTCTGACAGGCCACTGTAGTCCGTGCTCTGGCACACTGAGACACGATTCTCGACAAATCACTGCCCGAGAAAGCCTGCATACGGCTGGCCCCTTTTTTCTGCTTAGAGGTACGGATGGCATCCGTCCATACACGTGTCACAATCAGAGGGGCTCATTTTCCCCTATTTACAGCAGGAAAGGCTCTTGAGAAAAAGAGAGAACATGAGACCTTTTGGAGGGCTCCAGAGTTCTAGCCTTCTCTTTTCTCTCTAAACATGCCAGAAAAGCGCCTCCGGCGAAATTCTTTCCCTTATGTGCATGCCAGAGAAATACGCCCGGCAAATCTATTTTGTGCTTATTCTTTGTCCTTTAGAGGCACTGACTTGGGCGTCGGAGGCTCCTCCTGGAAAACCACTCCGGAGACCTCCTAACCCCTATTGTTTGTATGTTTCAGGCCGGACTACTTGGGGGCGTCCCATTTTCAGGCTCTCTCTAGCACCAGAAATCTTTTTCGGCCACCGCCATCCATCACCGGACGGCCACGCACGACATTCCTCAGGAGGTCCTTGTTACCCCTGTTGGGTTTCGGGAGCCAAACAGCGCAGCGGAATTTAACCGAAACCCTCCAGGATCCAAGTGAAACGGGGTAAACCGGGTGTTCGAAAATTTTCATACGTAATTTTCGATTGAGATCTCTCACTCAACTGTAGAGTCGAATCACAAAACCTGAACAGTTGACGTGTTCAGGCTCTCTATGGTATCCACACGAGCCTCTCGGGATCACCACGCTTCCACCACGTCCCGGTAGATGCGTTTCTCTTGCGCTCGCAGTGCTAGCTTGCGTCCTCCAAGGAATTGCAAGAGAAGAGTGCGGCTGTCCTTTTTGGAGGCTAGGGCAAGGAGACCTGCGAATTTCTCACTTAAAAGTTGTATTTATAGTGAGACTCAACTTCCAGGCCTAATGGGTTTCAAAGCCCTAATCCAATTAGGATTTAATTTCGGGCTTAATAATGGCTCAACTTTTGGGCCCATTATTAATACGAAATTAAAGTGAAACCATAACCCAAATAATTAGCCCATGCACTCTAATGATCCAAATGCTCTATGTGTGCGACCCAATAGGCTCTTACCACGTTGGCAATGATCATAAATCACATTTATGATCATAAGCAATGAGCGGTGTCTAGCAACACATCATTGCTACCCAAGTGACAAGATTGTCGATGATTCGACTATACCTTTATGATCATCACCGATATATGCCATTGTCCCTTTGTCCAAGATATCAAGACTAAGCACGAGACATGGAATGTGTCACTCTCGTATAGCCCAATCTTTGGTTTCTTGATTACCGAGTAGACTAACTTAAACTGATGACATTGATATCGCATATCAACTCATCCGAGCATGGCCATGCATTTTCTAAGTCTCACTCTATCAAGGGGCCCGAAGATATCGCTCCCGTTACATAGGAGGGACAAATCCCATCTTGATCATACAAATCCCTCCGCATGATATGTGACATACCCAATGACCTCCTTCAAGTTCACTCAGTTACGAGCAACAAAGGAAAGTATCAAAGTATGTGACTCACATGTAGGGAACCTTGATGATCTTAGGTCGAAGGACTACATATACCCTGATCACTATGAGAATCACTTATGACACTCATATAACGATCCATGTAGTGTTCTCATGGTGGGTCGGTCCAGTACACAAGTTCTCCAACTTGTACCCATATGTAGACTACATATCTCATATTAGTCTCCACATATGCTGGTCGTTATGTATTATTGCAACCCGCTCCACAATAATACTAGACCAGGGACTTTTAAGAATATCATTATTCTAGGGTTACAATTATGTTTGTTAAGTTACGCGGGAACAAAACAATAAACATAATTGCTGGATTAATGCCTTAATAAAATATCATGACTCAATGTGCAAAAATACAATCATCTCATGACTGGCTTTTGGGCACAACACTAACAACCCCCGTCGTGGAGCCACGGCGGGAACACAAACGATGGCCAACCCAAGGCCATCACATACCCAACCCTTTAGCAATTTAAAACGAGTACTCTAGTACTCCTAGCTTGACCCTTCAAGAAATTCATTACCTACAAAATATATATCAGGGCGGGTGAGTTATAAAACTTAGTAAGGATCCTGACGACATCCAATGCCTAACATAGTGAGGTAATTATCTCATGACTTTCAAAGTCATCATATGGCTTCCAAAGCCTAAACTTGTGCCAAGAATGTAATGGCAATTAATCCATGTTCCTGCAAAGGAAAACACTAAAACAAGGAAGATACAGATATAGCATGATAGCAATAATAAATATAATAGGGTCAGCATGCACAAACAATTTCAGAGAAGCACACAACACAACACACCACCACTGTCCTCGTAACATCATGTTCCATGTCACCGTGGGCATCGCAAGCATTAGCATAATCCATACCACTAATCCCGTCATGCCATTTATAACCTACTGAGTGCTCTTTAGCTTGGGAATTGAGTTGGCCAAACTTAATTCCTAGCCCTAAATGCTTGCTAATTACTCATGAGTAAACCATAATTGCCAAAGCAACAATACCTCGCCCATTATGCACTTATGTGCCCAAATATCCAACTAAGAAAGTATCATGAGTCCTCACAAAAAGTAACAACCACATAGCCCTGACATGTACACCCATGGTCATTTAGTTCTTTGACCATCACATAGGGGCACTAATACTCACAATGAAAGGTCATGGAAAATATACCATGGAGAGAGTGAGTATAGGGATCTTTACTTAAACTTTGCAACTTTTGCTCAATGTCCTTGCCTTTCTTTGCTTTGTTGTTGTTGGAACTTATCTTTTCCTTAATGGACCTATAAGCCCAAAACATCTAGCAAGTTAATAATTTGCTTTCCATTAAACAAGAGAACCATAATTTACCAAGCATACTTGGTTTAACTTACTCAACCTCTACTTAAGGAGGTAAGGCCCAATTCTGCCTTTTTCTGAACTTGAGGCCCACTTCTTGAAACTTAGGCCCAATTGGCCTTTCCTTTAATCCTAGGCCCAACTTGGCCTTTATTCTCTGAATTTGGGCCTAACCTGCCCTTTCTCTGAATTCAGGCCCATTTGGCCTTTTATTTTCTCAGGCTCGCTTAGCCTTTTATTTTCTCAGGCCCACTTGGCCTTTTATTAACACACGCCCATTTGGCATTTTATTTCTTTTCTAGACTTGGCCCAACTTCTCTGTCCAAGTCTAATTCAATGAAGCCCATTTAGGCAATTTAGCCTATTTTGCCAATTTCACCAATATGGCCCAAAATAGCCCATTTAGGAGTTTCTGGAACATTTACCACCAAGAACACTTGGTTTTCAATTTGGGCCTTCAAATTTATCTCTTGGCCAAATTTTCCCTATTATTTCATTCTTTTGTTCAATTTAGTCCCACAAGTTTTCTAAGGACCATTTATGCCAAGAATACTTGGCTAACACCAATTTTTCACAAACTTGTCAGCATGGCCGAATTCATCATTCACCTTTTCTTTACCATTTTGGCTTCACTTTTTACTAGGAACACCTATATACCATGAACACATGGTTTACACACACAACCACCAAAAATGGCACTACGGCTGAAACTTCTCTTTATCTCTTTCTTCGATATTTTGTTCCATATACATCAAGGAACTCAAAAATGCCAAGATTCCCACTTAGCCGAATCTCACCAAGCATGTGACCTTCATGGTCTTTGCTTGCATGGCCTCCAAGACTTCAAAACTTGCCAAGAACACTTGGCTTTCTTCCATAAACCTCCATGGCCGAATCCTTTAGGGCTTTCCTTGCAAAAATCCCAAAAATGGCCGAATATAATAGTAAGTAAAATCTTACTTTTCTAAGCTCAAAAATCACGAACTACCAAGAAAATCTTGGTTCTACTTACAACCCCTCTTTGGTCAAATTTGAGCTTTACCTTTCCTTGAAATTTTCTTTGATTTCCTAGCTCCTCATGGCTTAAACATGCCATGTATGTTCATGAGCTCTTGAGTTGAGCTCAAGAACACCATCATCTCTTCATGCTCGAATCTTCAACTCCATCTTTCTTGATGTTCTTCTTCATTTTCTTGCTTCTCATGGCTTAGAAATGCCAAGCATGTAAGGAGCTCTTGAGTTGAGCTCAAGAACACCATGAAACTCATATGGCCGAATCTTTCAAGTGGGATTTCTTTGATACCTCACTTGGTTTTCACTCTAGATGTGTTTAGGAGCTTGAAATCATAAAGGATATGAGTTTGCATGTGCAAGGAATGGTAGATTTAACCATGGCCGAATGCTAGAAGGAAGGAATAAGATGATGAAGCTTTGAAAGTGTTCATGGCCGAATGTGTATGAGTTTTAAAGAGAAGGGAGAGCGTATGGCTTAGAGAGAGAGAGAAATGTGAATGAATGTGGGAGAAGGGGCATGGCCGGTTATCAAACTCAAATGGAAGGAAATGGGTTTCAAATGCACACCAAATGTGCATTTCATGAAAGGTGGCGGCCATTTGCTCACAAATGAAGGGAAATGCAATCAAATGTAGGCCAAATGCAAACAAAATGAAGGGGGGGTCGGCCATAGGATTCAAAATAGGGGGAGAATAAGTCAAATGGGCTTTTAAAGTAATCATTACATAAATAGTAGTGGAGGGAATAAACAATTGCTAGTGGAGACAAGGAAGGGACAAATATAATATTAAATGTAGAAGTGGGGGCCAAGGTTGTTGGGAGGATTATAATATGTGTGAGTGGAGGCTTATGTGGCAAATATTTAAATGGAATAAATGGGATGGCCAGCCATGGTTTATTTTACCATGAAATAATGGCCAAATCCCTCCTTTAGCCTTCCATCTTTCTCCAATTGTTCAATTGAGTCCTCCCACAAACTTTTCCTTTGAGCGATTGAGTTCCTCAACTTTAATTTCCACCATTTACATCACCAATTCTCTTAGCCTTAGCCAAGTTTATTCCAAGAGTGTCCAACACTCATTTATGCCCATTCATTAATTAATTCCACGTCTCCTCAATTTAATTGGCTAAGTTTCCAAATTAGGAAACTTTTTATGCCACTAATCCACTTAACCCGGGACTTCATCATTTAACAAATTTCTGGGTGTAACATACAGCACATAGAGGGCAAAGGCAATCTAGTAGTAGATGCCTTGAGCAGGAAGTACACAGGACTTTTGAAAGGAGGATCCATAGCTGATCATGATGAGCAAAATAGTCTGCTATGCCTATGGCATAAATGGCATAAGTGGGAGGAAGCCCAAATTTACACATTGACAATTCAGTCTGGATGGATTGAAGAAGCCAGAAAGGCACAAGAGACAGATCCTGATCTGAAAAAGATCTCAGGAGAGAAAAAAAGGTTCCTTGTATCAATCCTTTGCCTACAAGCAAGGGTTACTGTACTTCAAGGACCGAATATATGTGCCTAAAGGAGCAAAGCTCAAGGATGAAATACTTGAAGAAGCTCACACAAGCAAGTTGAATATCTATCCAGGAAGTGAGAAAATGTATAAAGACATGAAGACTCACTTCTGGTGGCCAAACATGAGGAGAGACATAGTTACTTATGTCTCCAAATATGCCACATGCCAAAGGGTAAAGGTAGAGCACCAGAAGCCAGCTAGTGCCTTACAGACTCTACCTATACCAGTGAGGAAGTGCTATTGGAGGACCAAATTACTCATGGAAGACAAGTTTGGACAAAGGAAACACTAAAGGCAACAAGGACCTAAATGTCCTGGTGTAAACCTTAAGGTGTTCAAGCTTTTGACTTAAGTCTAAGGGTGGAATTGTGGGGTTATCCCACCGTGAGGGAGGCAGCGAAGACTTGATAATTAGTCAAAAATGTTGGGCACATGTGTACCAATGATTTTAAGACAAAGAAACCATAATTAGTGAGAAGGAAAATGACATAAAGCAAGGTTAAGCTTGTTAAGTGTGTTTTGGTACCCTTAAGCTCATTTAAGGCCATTTAAGTGGCCAAATCACTTATCCCTCTCTCATTTTCGTCCTCCCCCAGCCCAAGAACACATCCATACTTCCTCCATAGCCACCACTCCTTCAAACTTGCAATTGATTGAAATTGATGGCAAAAGGAAGTAATTGGAAGCAAACTGGAGCTATTTCTTGCATACTTCAAGGATCAAGCTTGATTTTCTGCCTACCCACTTTGGTAAGGGTTCTCTTGCTCTCATGAGTTGTTTTCTGTATTTTCAAGCAACCATGGAGCTAGGGCTAAGCTTGGAAGAGAGCCATAAGTTTGATGAAGCAAGCTTAGTGAGGGGAGTGCACTTATTGAAGGTTTTGTGACCTAGTGTGAAGTGCACAGTGATGGCAGCGAATTTCTGGGTTTCTAGGGCCCAAAAGTTAGTACTAACTATTGTTAAAATCTTCTTAAGACCAAGCATTGGTTGAGGAGGGCTGCCATAGTGATTTATTTAAGTTTATTATGTGTTTTATGGACTAACCTATAGTAGATGTTGCTGCCACATTTCATGTGTTTGTTGTTTGTGTTTGGCTGCTGCATTTGGTTGCTATATCTTGTATATATGCATTGTGGTTTTGTGTTTTAGTGTCTTTGGATGCAGGTTTTAATGATGGTTACATTGCCTATTGAATCCAAGTGCTGCCCTTACTAAGTTTCTCAATTAAACTTACTCCCCTTAATTCTGTCATTTCAGGTTCAGCTGAAACATCACCTTCAAACTAACCTTTGTGGTTTGATTTTTAATCTGAAATTTCAGGTACATGAACTTCCATATGTCTAGTTATGATATGAAAATTTTGGTGATTTTAGGAGCACATTTGGTATTTTTAATGGTGGTACTTATTGTGTTGTGCAGCAGCTGTCTAACATCCTGTTTTTGGAGTCCATTGTGTCTCAGGACCTCTTGTAACATAGCTTTAGTTGAGTTAAGACCATATTATAGTGCATGTATGCATGTACATGTAGTGTATGTAAAATAAGACAAGTATGTTGAGGCCCAGCAGCATCTTCGTCATGTGACATTGTGACTTCGGGGGGGACTTCTTGAGAGGCAGAACGTCTGGTGCAAAGGTTTCCCAGAGGAGCGTACCTGAAATGCTTAGAAAAGAGGGTTAGGAGGTCCCCGGAGTGTTTTTCCGGGGAGGAGCCTCCGACGCCCAACTCAGTGCCCTGAGAGGAGATAGAGGAGGAACACTAGGAGGTTAGATGGCCTTGCCTGTGTGTGTTTTCTCAGGGACAGAGGGTCTGATCCTTTGCCAAGTCCTATTTCCTGGTATTCTCAGAGGTGCCCAGCCTATTCAGATCGTGACACGGGTTCGGTTGGATGCGATCCGTACTTTCGGGCGTAGGGGGCAGGTAGCCGTTTTGTAGGCTCCTCGGGCCTGAGATCGAGACAGGTTGTGACAGGACTTGGACGGCGTCGGCGTGTCAGACCGCCGTTCCAGGCGGCGTGTAATGCCTGTGGATGACATGTCAGAGGCTCCTTAAATGCTCCTACCGTACTCCCGAGGTCCTCTTGGCGAGGTCGTCCTTTGGTATGGACGTCCTTCTTCGGGGAGTTCCCTGGTTTGGGGGTTCCGCCTTTGGCGGGATTCTTCTCCTATTTAGGATAGCTGGACCTTCACCACTGATGGTGATCTGTTTGGTCCTCCGAGGGAGCCGGTAACGTCCTTGAAGTTCCTGACGTATTAGCCGAAGTCCCGAGTTCGAGGTGCTTTGAGTTCGCTCCTTTCGAGGTCAGTGGCAGTGCCTCTTTCGGGTGACATCAGGATCTCCGGCTATATTTTTGGTAGGAGGTGTGTACTGAGAGGGATGGTAGCCCTTCGGCTATCAGAAGCCCCCCCTTGGAAAGCCGAAGTGGAAACTTCGGCTTGTCGTCTTTCGGAGGGCGGCCTCTGGGTCCTCGGGTGTAATACCTGTGCCGAAGATGCACTTTTTGCCCGAAGACACAGGCAGTTTGACCATAGCTTGCCTTTTGGCATCTTCGAGGTAACCCACTTCTTTCTTTCCTTTCTGCAGGTCTGTGACACGTCACGTCTTGTGACTGGTCACACCAGTTTAGAGTGCCACGCCCGGGATTTAAGGGTGTCAGAAGGTGTGCTCCTCGATTGGCGCATCGGCTGACATGCGGCACGCTGTCATTGGCGAGAGCTGCTTCGGTCATGGCAGGCATGCCTTTTGAGGCGTAGGGGGCAGTTATAGCGACTGTTCGCCTTCGCGGAGCACTTATGGCGTTGGTTCGCCTAACCCCCCTCGGCCTATATATACCCTACTCCGTCATAGTCTCGTTTTGCTTCTGCTTTTGCTTTTTTTCTGCTCTCGACTGCTTTTGTGTTTTCTCTTGTTTGTTGCGGCGGTGCTTTTGATGGAGTGTTTTTCCGGCAACTTTTTTGCGACGGCGGCTTCAAACCCAGATTTCGTCAAAACGTTTGGTGGGTTTTGATTTCCTTTCTGTGCTTTTTTAAAGCTTTTCCGAACTCATTTTTTCTTCTTCGAAGTCCTTTTTTTCTTTGAAAATGTCTTCGCCAACTCTTCTTTCAGCTGCTTCCCCCGTGCCTGAGAGCTGGCAACCCCTTACTCAGCACCCTTACTATTCTACTTCAGAAAAATTGGATAAGTGGACCAAAATTTTTTTTCTTCCTTCTTATGCCACCACCAGACTTCTTGGCCCCCAAACACTCTGCTTTTTGAACGCCAAGGACGAGGTTACCGTTTTTCATGCCCAACTGAAGGCCGGACTTCGGTACCCTCCTTCGAAGGTGATTTGCGACTTCTGTGAATTTCATGGCATTGCCGTAAATCAACTTCCCCTGAACTCGTACTGCTACTTCAATGCCTTCCTTTGTATGTGCGGCATTTTGAAAATAGAACCCCACTTCATCCTTTTTATGCAGTACTACAAGCTCTATTCGGTACCAAAGGGTGCCTTTTACTTTATGTTACCCTGGGGATCAGGGAGCAAAAAGTTCATGTTCACCTTCGCTACCAAGGACAGCTGGCGAGGATGGCAAAAGAAATTTTTCTTTTTGAAGATGGAGGAGGCCTGGTCGTACGTTCCGACCAAGTGGGCGCAGGGAAAGGTGGAGACTGATGTCATAGACCCGAAGAGGCTGCTGACTCCTGAGTTGGCGGCCAGATTCGCGGACTTCGACAAATGGATCCGGGCCGTTTCTGACTGGGATTCCGAGGTCCCTTTGCGCTCCTTCTACCCCTTCCCCATCATGTGGAGGCTAATGACCGAAGAGGTCTTTCGGGAGCTAGGGGTGGTGAAGGAGCACGAGACGGTCCTCAAGATGCCAGCTTTTGCCATCGAAGGGAAAGATTCCTGGCTCGTAAAAGTCCTTCGGGAGGAGATTACTTACGAGACCTTTTGTGAGCATAAGTTTCCCCAAAGTTCTTTTTATTAAAGGCACGCCTTAGACTCACACTGATGTTTTCCTTTTGTTTCAGAGATGGCCGAGGATTCCGCTAGTTACTACAAGTCCCCCTTTGTTGGTCAAGTCGAGAAGGGGGAGCAAACAAAGAAGGCCGCCTCCTGAAGGCGCAAAATGACTGCTAGCGGGCCATCCTCGGTCAAATAGGTGAAGAAGGACGTGCCTCCTCCTCTTCCGGAAATTCCCGAGGAGGTGCGCGAGGAACCCGAAGTTCACGCCGCCCAGCAGGCCGAGGTTCCTTCACGGAGTCCTACTTCCTCGGCGGCTCTACTGGATGCCTCGGCGTCAGTCCCTTCTGCCACAGAGTTCGAGGAGGGCCGTAAGGGCAAAGGCAAAGAGATTTTGCCGAGGGGGCTCAGTACCCCAACGACGATGTCGTTGAGGTGCCTCCAGGTTGGTTTTTCAGGTGCCCTCTTTCTTCTTTTTTTTTTAGGATTACTTGTGCTGATCAGTTTTCTTGTTTTTGCCGTGTAGAGGAGATACCATCTTTGGCATGGGTAGCCGAGCACGCCCGGAAACGGGCCCTTCTGGATTCCCATATTCCGAAAGGGAAAATCCCGAGGGAGCCTTTCTGGTCCTTTACGGAGGACATGGACATGTACTCCGGTGACTGCCCTCGAATGGCCAACCAGATTTTGAAGGGGATCCTTACCGAGGCCTCCTTCAAGTCCATTTCCGAGGCGTGCCCGGACGATGAGTCCCTTGCTGCTAAAGTTTCCGAGCACGCTGCCCAGGTATGTCTCAGGCCTTTGCCTTTCCTTTCTGCTTTTTTCTAAGTATTTGGATTTTGCCTTTCTGACTTTGTTTTTACTCCTTTGTGTTAGTGTTGTGCCCAAAATCCAATCATGAGATGATTGTATTTTTTCACATTGAGTCATAATATTTTATTTAGGCATTAATCCAGCAATTTTGTTTGTTGTTTTGTTTCTACGTAACGTAATAAACATAATTGTAACCCTAGAATAATGATATTCTTAAACGTCCCTAGTCTAGTATTATTGTGGAGCGGGTTGCAATAATACATAATGACTAGCATATGTGGAGACTAATTGATGGCCAGGGGCCTCATCATTCAGAGTCATGATGACTGGAGGAGAGACTTCTGGGAGGAAGAACGCCTGATGGATTGGATCGCCCAAAGGAGAGTGCCTGAAAGCTCAGAAACAAAGGGTTAGGAGGCCCCCGGAGTGTGTTTCCGGGGGGGGGGGGGGGGGGGGGGGGGGGGGGGGAGCCTCCGACGCCCAAGTCAGTGGTTGGCCAAGAAAAGGCAGAGGAAATAGCACAAAGGGCTGAGGAGTCTCGCCTGGTAATTTTCTCAGAGTGTAGGAGCAGTGTTTTGCCAACCAACCTCCTGCCCAATATTAATTCCTGGTATTTATAGGAGCGCCTAGCCCGTTCAGATCGCGACACGTGTTCGGTCGGATGTTCCTGAATTTCTGGGCGTAGGAGACAGATAGCTGGTAGCAGGTTGCCTTGAGCCATGTGCTGAGACGGGCCATGATGTGATTTTGATGGCGTCAGTGTGGCAGTGCGCCTTTTGAGGTGGATTGTGGCGTCTATGAATGGATGTGTCAGAGGCTTCCTTAAATGCTTCCATAACTGCTCCTGCCGTACTCCCGAGGTCCCTGGGTGAGGTCGTCCTTTGGTACGGACAGAGCCTCTTCGGGAAACAAGCCCTCAGTTCGGGGGTTCCCAGTTTCAGGGAGTTCCGCCTTCGGGGATATCATGTTCGGCTCGCTATGTCAGGTGCCGTTTTTCCGAAGGCGATCTGTTCACAACCTTGGGGGGGCAAGTAGTGTCCTCAGGTTTTCCTGGCGTGCCGGGCTCGGAGCTCTTCGGCTATCTCCCGAGGTGCATGATCACACCTTTTCTCGGGTAGCGCCAGCTTCTTCTGGCCATTCTTGTGGCAGGGAGTTCGGCCAGATAGAGGCGATAGCGTTTGGCTATCACATGCCCCCCTTTGGAAAGCCGAAGTGAAGACTTCGGTTTTGCATCTCTTTCCGAGGTTGTTTATGGGAGTCTCTTTGGAAGCTCAACCTGTTCCGAGGATGCGCCTTTTGCCCGAAGATCATGGGCTCTTCGGCCTTGGCCTGTTCTTTGGTGTCTTCGAGGCGGAGCCTGTGCCGAAGATACACCTCTTGTCCGAAGGTCATGGGCTGTTCGGCCATAGCCTGTCTCTTGGCGTCCTCGAGTTGGCCTGCTCTTTGTTTCTGCAGGTCTGTTTGGCCAAGCGTGTCAGTCTGAGCGGCGCGTCCCAGTTTTCCAGGGATGTCAGAAGACGTGTCCCAGTTTTCAAGGGACGTTTGGAGGACGTGTCCACCATTTTTGCGCAGCGGTTGACACGTGGCGCTTTGCCATTGGAGGAGAGTCACGTCGGTTACAGAGGGCGCGCCTTTTCAGGTGCAGAGAGCAGTTACGGCGACGGTTCGCCTCCAAAGGGTACTTATGACGATGTTTCGGTTACCCACCTCTGGCTTTATAAATAGCCCATTCCATCATAAGTTCCCTTTGCTTTTTCTTCTGCTCTTTTCTCTGCTTTGCCCCTGTTCTTGCACTTTCTTGCTTTCTGTGGCGGAGCTACCTTAATCAGAGCTTTTTTCCAGCCAACTTTCACGACGGCGTCCTCAGATTTTGGCAAATCTTTCGGTGGGTTTTTGTTTTCCAGAGCGTTTTGATCCCTCTGTTCTTTTGAGTTTTTCTCTGGAAACTGTTTTCTTCCGTTTTCAAACTCGTTTTCATGTCGAAAATGCCCATTCCTGAGAGCTGGCAGCCTCTTTTAGCCCATCCTTGTTGCACCACCCCTGCAAAGTTAGAGAGGTGGAAGAAAAAATTCTTTCTTCCCTCTTACGCCATTACTAGGCTGCCTCGTTCTAGCCATTATGCTTTTTCAAACCATAGTAAGGAGGTTACCGTTTTCCGAGCCCAGCTGAAGGCCGGTCTTCGGTATCCTCCCCCGAAGATGGTGTGCGAGTTCTGCAAATTTCATGGCATTGCTGTGAACCAGCTTCCCCCGAACTCGTTCTGCTATTTTAACGCCTACCTCTGCATGTGTGGCGTCTTCGGGATAGAACCCCATTTCATAATCTTTATGCAGTACTACAAGCTCTCTGTGGTCCCGAAGGGTGGCTTCTATTTCATGCTACCTCGGGGATCCGGGAGCAAGAAATTCATGTTCACCTTCGCCACTAAGGATAGCTGGCGGGGGTGGCAACAGAAGTTCTTCTTCCTGAAGATGGACGAGGCCTGGTCGTACGTTCCGACCAAATGGGCTCAGGGAACACTGGATGTGGACGTTGTTGATCCGAGGATGCTGCTGACCCCAGAGTTGGCTCCCGTGTTCGCGGATTTCGACGCCCGCATTCGGGCTGTCTCTGACTGGGATCCCGAGGTCGCTCCGCGCGCCCTTTACCCTTTTCCAATCAACTGGAAGTTGATGACCGAAGAGGTCCTTCGGGAACTAAAGGTGGTAAAGGAGCACGAGACTGACCTCAAGATGCCAGCTCCTGCCATCGCCGGGAAGGATTCCTGGTTGGTCAAGCTTCTTAAGGAGGAAATTTCTTTCGAAACGCTTGTCGAAAGTGAGTCATCTTCTACTCCTTTGCTGTTTTTTTCCTCGGACTTACGCTGATGTTTCTCTCCTTTTTCAGAGATGGGCGACGGGACTGCCGCCTATTACAAGTCCCTTTTCACCGGCCAAGTGGAGAAGGGCGATCAGACGAAGAAGGCGGCTTCCCGAAGGCGAAAGTCCGTTGGTGCTGGTCCCTCGTCTAAACGGGCGAAGAAGACTGTTATTTCTTCCCATTTGGAAAGTATTAGGGAGGGAAACGAGGACGCCGAGGTTGCTGTCACTTCGCCGCCTGATGATTCGGCCGAGGTCCCCTGCTCAGGTTCCTCTAGAAGAAATTCCCGAGGAGACTGCCGAGGAGCCTGGGACAGCCGAGATTCCGGCGCCTGAGACTGCTGCTTCCGAGGTCCCTTCAACCGACGTCCCTCCTCAAAGTCCTACTGCGTCGCAGGCCCTCCTTGATGTAGTGGTAGAAGTACCTTCTGCCGAGGAGCGGCGCAGGCGGAAGGGCAAGGGCATTTCGACCGAGGAGGCCGAGGACTCCGAGGACGTCGTTGTCGAGGTTCCACCAGGTTTGTTTCCAGACAAAGTGTACTTCCTTTGTTTTTTCTGGATTGCCTTCTTTGTCTTTAATCTCCTTCTCATTCTTGCCACGCAGGGGAGTTGACTACCCCTGACTGGGCGGCCGAACATGCTCGGAAGCGAGCTCTTCGGGACGCCAAAATCCCGCAAGGGAAGATACCCAAGGAGCCTTTCTGGACGTTCACGGAGGACATGAATTTGTACTCCGAGGACGTTCCTCAAATGGCTAAGGAAATTTCGAAGGGGGTGCTTACTGAGGCCTCCTTCAAGGCTATAGCGGCGGCCCATCCGGGGGATAACACTCTCGCCGCAAAGATCACCGAGCATGCTGCTCAGGTATATCCTTCACAGCTCTTTCCCTTCAATTTTTTCCTAAGTGTTTGGCTCTTACTGACCTTGCGTTTTATCTTTTTGCAGCTGCTGGGGTACGCCGGCTTTCTCCGAGTTCGGGTGGCCAGGGAGGTTGCCTTCCGAACTTCGGCCACTTAGACCATGAATGAGGCGAGGATCGCACTCGCGGAGTCGGCCGCCAAAAACCAGCAGCTGAAAGAGGCTGCTGAGAAAGAAGTGACTGCCCTTCGGGAGGAGTTCCGGAAGGAAAAAGAAGAACTTCAAAAGGATTCCTCCCAGAAGATTGCTGACCTCGGTGATCAAATAAAGGGGATGCTCACCGCCAACGAAGATCTTCTCAAGCACAAGGCTGCTTCTGACAGCCTTATAGTGTCGTTGACGAGTGAGAATAACACTCTTCGGGCTGAGGTCGAGTCTTTGAAGAAGGGGTCCAAGGGGCGTTGGAGATAAAGGCGCTGAAGGAGGAGATTGCTGAACTGAAGGACGACCTTGACGACCTCGAGCTTGATAAGAACGAGTCTGATCAAATGGCCAAGGTTGCCTTTCAGGACGACTTCTGCCTTGCTCGTCACCAGGTCCTCCAGAGGTTCCCAGATCTGGACCTCTCTTTTCTAGAGGCTCTAAACATTCCTGGGGGACCTCGGTGGGAATGGTCCAAGGTCGAACATTTGAACCTTCCTCCTTCAATTCCAGCGCCAAAGGTGGTGGAAAAGGGCGGGCCAGCGAGTGGCTCTCGGGACGCCGCGAACCCTTAGGCTATTTTTTAGGGCCCCTTTTCCTTCCCTTCTATTTTGCATTCCTTCTTCGGGCACTTCTTTACTGTAAAGCAGCTTTGCTCTTAATGAAGATTTTTTGGCTAAGTCTTTTCTTGCAAGTTTCTTCATTTCCATTGTCCCGAACACGTTCGCTCAAGAGACTTCGGAAAACCTGCGATCAAAGAAACTTTTTTACCTTCCTTTGTCCCGAGTGCGTTCGCTCGAGAGACTTTTCTGGAATTGAAAGTCTGAAAAATTTGACTAAGTCTTTTTGCAGGCTTTTGCATTTCCATTTTGTCCCGAACATGTTCGCTCGAGGGACTTCGGAAATTCCTTAGTCAAAAAATTTTCCTTCTTTTCCTATTGTCCCGAGCATGTTTGCTCAAGAGACTTAGGAAATCTTTCGAGAGTTGTTTTCCATTTTTTCCCGAGCGTGATGGCTCAAGGGACTTCGGAAAACTGTCTCTGCGCTTATTTCGGCGAGTACTTCTGCGACGTTCTTGTTTCCCATCTTTCCCGAGCATGATGGCTCAAGGGACTTCGGGAAACTGCCTCTGCGAGATTTCTCCATCTTTTCCCGAGCGTGATGGCTCAAGGGACTCTGGGAGGTCAATCTGCGCTTTATTACGGCGAGCATCTTCGCGGAATTCTGCTTTGCACAATTTTGGATACTTAAGAACTTTCCTTAAGAGCATTCTGTACTTACAATTCCTCCGCTTCATCTTAGGCGTAGAATTTTTTCAAGGCGTCTGAGTGCCAAGTATTTTTCAATTCTACGCCTTCGGCGTCGCCAAGTTTGTACACGCCTTTTCGTACTTCGGCGAGAACCAGATAAGGTCCTTCCCAGTTTGCGCGAAGTACTCCGTGGGACGGCCTTCGGGGTGCAAAGTCAGCCTTTCGGAGAACGAGGTCTCCCTTCTTGATTTCTTTTGGCCTGGCCCGTAAGTTTACAGCCGCGGCCACTCTTTGCTGAAAAGCTTTTCTTCTCAGCTCGGCTATTTCTCTGTGTTCGCCGACGAGGTCGAGCTTGGTTCTGAGGCCGAGGTCGTTTCCACCTTCATCAAATATTTGCACCCGTACTGATGGTCTGACTATCTCGACTGGGATAATGGCCTCTGTCCCGAAGACTAGTGAAAAGGGAGTTTCCCCTGTGGCCCTTCGGGGCGTCGTTCGGTAGCTCCACAATACGCTTTGGAGTTCTCCTGGCCATTTCCCTTTTGCTTCTCCCAGTCTCTTTTTCAGGCCATCTTTTATGGTCCTGTTCGATACTTCCACCTGCCCGTTACTTTGGGGGTGAGCTACTGGGGCGAAGTGCATCTTTATTCCGAGGTCGCTGATAAATTCTTGGAATCCTTTGTCTATGAATTGGGATCCATTATCAGCTACTAGTACCCTCGGTATGCCAAGTCTGCATACAATGTTCTTCCATACGAACTTCTGCACTTCTTTTGCCGAGATAGTTGCCAGCGGTTCTGCCTCGACCCATTTAGAGAAATAGTCCACTGCTACAACGCAGAATTTCACGCCTCCGGGTGCTGTGGGGAGTGGCCCAATAAGGTCTATACCCCAGACTGCGAACGGCCAAGGATAGTCAGCCGAACTTACCATCTCCGAGGGTGCCCTCTGGATGTTCGCGTGTCTCTGGCAGCTACCACATTTCCGGACGAACTGTCTTGCGTCCTTTCTCAGGGTAGGCCAGAAGTATCCTTGGCGAAGTATCACCGCTGCAAGGGCATCAGTTCCAATATGTGAACCACACATGCCTTCGTGGACCTCTTCAAGGATCATTTCAGTATCCTCTTCAGCCACGCATCTCTGCAGCGGGTTTGCATATCCCTGCCGGTATAACTCTTCACCAATCAGGAAGAATCGGCCGGAGCGTCTTCGCAGTCTCGCAGCATCGCCGGGGTCTTCGGGGAGCAAATTCTCTGCGAGGTATCTTTTTATGGGATCTTTCCATCCTTTTCCCGAGGTCGCTATGCTCAGCACTGAGATGCTCGGATGGTCTAGCACCTCGGTGTATGTTTTCGACTTCGCCAAGCAATCTGCCTCAGTGTTATTCCGCCGAGGTACATTTTCGATCCGTACGGCGTCAAACTCTTGGATGAGCTTTGCTACCAGCTCGTGGTATTTTGCCAAGATTGGGTCCTTCGCCCCATAATCTCCTGCCGTCTGCCGAACTACCAGCTGGGAATCGCTGTGAGCCTTTAAGTTTCTCACGCCGATCTTTCTGGCCAAGCGTAATCCCGCTATGAGGGCTTCATACTCAGCTACATTGTTGGTGACGTTGAAGCTGAACTTGATAGCCTTCGTTACCTCCAGGCCTTCGGGGCCCCTGATAATTACTCCAGCTCCCTGGTGTTCGGACCCCGAGGCTCCGTCTACGTGCAAGGTCCATTCTGGCTCACCCTCTTTTGGATCTGAATGGCTCTCCTCAGTGGTGGGTATTTCGGCGATAAAATCTGCCAGTGCTTGAGCTTTTATGGCCTTCCGAGGCTCATACGTGATTTCGTGTTCGCCCAGCTCTATGCACCACTTGGAGAGCCTTCCCGAATGATCAACTCTCTTCATGACATCCCGTAGCGGCAGACTACTTCGGACGATGATGGGGTGAGCCTGAAAGTATGGTCGCAGCCTTCTCCCTGCAAGCACCAAGGCATATATAGCTTTTTGAAGCAAAGGGTACCTGACTTCGGCGCCATGCAGGGACTTGCTGACATAGTAGACCGGCCATTGCTTTGGCCCTTCTTCTTTCACAAGGACCGAGCTCACAGCTTTTTCTGTGACGGCGAGGTACAGTACGAGGGGCTCTCCCTCCCGAGGTTGTCGCAGAGTCGGCAGGCTGGCCAAGTAGACTTTGAGTTCTTCCCAGGCTTTTTGGCAATCTTCATCCCAAGGATGATCATTTCTTCCGAGGTTGCCTTCCATTTTTGCTGCCTTTGTGAGGACTTTGAAGAAAGGTCGACACCTATCTCCGTACCTGGAAATAAATCTGCTCAGAGAGGTTATTCTTCCGGTGAGTCTCTGCACGTCTTTGACTGTGGCAGGAGTTCGGAACTCAAGCAGAGCCTTAATCTTCTCGGGGCTAGCATCGATGCCTCTTTTGGATACCATGTACCCAAGGAATTTTCCCGAGGTCACCCCGAAGATGCACTTCTTAGGATTAAGGCGGATCCCGAAGGCTCTAAGCTTTTGGAAGGTTTCCTCTAAATCTGCAACGTGGTAGCCAGGCAGCTTGCTCTTGACTATCATATCATCAACATACACCTCCATGTTTCTCCCCATTTGGTCTTTGAAGACCTTGTTCATCAGCCTCTGGTAGATGGCTCCTGCATTTTGGAGCCCGAAGGGCATCCTGATATAGCAATATGTTCCTCCCTCGGTGATGAAGGCAGTCTTCTCTTCATCTTCGGGGTCCATCCTTATTTGATGGTAGCCACTGAAGGCGTTTAGGAAACTAAGGAGCCCATATTCAGCAGTTGAATCTACCAGTTGATCTATTGGCGGCAGAGGGTATGAGTCTTTCGGGCAAGCATCGTTCAAATTTCTGAAATCGATGCACATCCAGAGTTTGCTGCTACCTTCTTTTGTGGCGATGATCACGTTGCTTAACCATTCGGGGTACTTCACTTCCTTGATAGCTTCAGCATCTAGGAGACGCTGGACTTCGGTTTTGACAAAGTTGCTTTTGTGGGCTGAGATGCTCCGTTTCTTTTTCCGGACAGGTTTTGCTTCCGGGCTTACTTTGAGGCTATGCTGTATTATGCCAGGGTTTACTCCTGGCATATCTTTCGGCGAGTAGGCAAACAGATCTTTATTTTCCAGCAGAAAGGATACAAGTTTTTCCTTGTCACCTTCGGCCAAGCTCTTCCCTATTCGGGTAGATTGTCCTGGGACAAGATCTATTGCTTCCGTTTCTGCCTTTGCGGGATCTTCTCCTTTGCCTTTCTCCTGCGCCTTTGCCTCCACCGTTTGTGTAGAGTTGTTTGCCGGAGCCTTTCGTGCTTTCACAAACACCTTTCTTACCTCGGCCTGGTCTATGAAGATCTCTGCATCTCCATCCTTGGTGGCGAATGTGACAGTCAAGTACTTCACATCAGGGCGAATGTGCAGGTTTCCCTGTGTCTGCCTTCCAAGGATGGCGTTGTACGAGGACGGGACGTCCATGACGATGAACCTTGCCATTGTGGAGGCGTACAACTCAGCTGCTCCGTCTACCGAAGTCCCTCTCATCATCAGTGGGAGGTCGATCCATCCGAGAATGGGCAGTTCGGATGGTCCAACCCCGAAGGTGGGCGAGGTGACAGGCTTAAGTTCGCTGCTGGAGATGCCCAAGCTCGGCAGTAAGTGCGAGAATAGGACGTCAGCATTTGAGCCATCATCAAGCAACACTCTTTTGACGTCCCAGTTCCCTATTCTCGCCATGATCAGCAGCGGATCGTCGTGGGGGAAGACGACGGTGGAGCCATCTTTGCGAGCCAGTTTCTTTGATGGACTTTGATACTCCATGACTGCAATTTCTCTGGCTTTCCGCTTTCTTTCCGAGGATGGGAGCCCAGTGGTGATTGTTTGGATAACCCCTGCCGGAGGTGGAGGGCGCCTTTTTGGACTTCGGTTTCTCCGCCTGTCGGAGTCATAGTCCTCATCTTCGGCCCTTTCTTCCTCCACTTTTCTGCCTTTCGGGGATGGCATCCGCAGGTATTTCCGAAGTTGGCCCTGCTTTATCAGCGACTCTATGTACTTCTTCAGCTGGAAGCAATCTTCGGTGTCATGACCGTGGTCGCGATGAAACTGGCAGAACTTCTTTGCATTCTTCTTATTATCGGCGGTCATGGCCCTTGGCCGCCGAATCTGCGTCCCTTGCCTTTCCAGCGCCATGAGAATGTTGGTCCGTGTAGTGCTCAATGGTGTGAAACTTTGGGGTTTCCTTCCCCGCATCCTCCGAGGTCGTCCTGCTTGTTCGGTCGGATGCCGAGCTTGCTGATTGGACCCATCGGCGCGGTGGTGATCGGGCTTCGGCCCTGCCATTCTTAGTTCCTCGGCGGTCATGTGCTGTTCTGCCCTTCGGTAAAATTCTCTGAGGGTCTCCGGGGGGTCCTTTGAGAACTCGTAGAATAGCTGTGAGTCTCGCCGAAGGCCCCGTGTCATGGCAAGAATGCGGATTTCGGGCCGGAAGTCTGGGATGCTCAGAGCTTCCCTATTGAATCTTTCGACATAGTCTCGGATGGTTTCTCCCTTCCTCTGCTCTATGTCGAACATCTGGACAGGCATCTTCGCAGTAGGTCTGCTCCCAATGAACTGCTGGGTGAAGGCTGTGGACAACTCATGGAACTCAGTAATGGTCCCTGGGGGCAAGGAATTGTACCACGCAGTTGCTGGCCCTGTGAGGGTGACTTCGAAGCACTTGCACATGGTAGCGTCATCAGCACCGTGCATTATCATGCTCCGTCTGTACTTCGTCAGATGGGCCTGTGGATCAGTACGACCATCATAAATTTCCAACCGAGGTACTCTGAAGTCGCCTGGCATAGCTGCCTCAACGACGGCCTGAGTGAAAGGGGAGTCATCTTCGCAGGATGTTCCCGAGGGTCTGGCCCAAACGGATTTTCTGGCCACTTGTTTTTCCACTCTGTCCAGCCGTGCTAGTATCTTCTCCATGAGCACTGTGGCGCTAGGGCCTTCTTCAGGGAATGAAGATCGTCGGCGCCTCTTCGGGGGGCGAGTTCGGCGCTGAGGGGACAAGGACCTCGCCTCAGGCGACGAACTGCTTCGCTGTGAGACTCTCAGTCGCTTGGACCTGGTTTGTCCCACAGAACGTTTCCCGAGGGCTATAATTTCTGTGGATGATTCTTCGCGAGGGTCTCCACTCCCCAAACTGCGATGTGTAGACTTGGGACTCCTCTCCCGAGGGCGTGTCACTGAGGGGGGTCTCTGGGCCTGTGCTTGCTGCGGCCACCTTCGGCCGATCTGCTGTGTCACTTCAGACACGACCGAACGCTGAAAGTCCCTCAAGAAACTCATGGTGACTACCAGAGGGCGGTCTTCCTCGGGCGCAGAAGTCCCTGGGAGTGTTTGCTCAGCAGCCGGTTGTATCTCAGGCGCGGACGGGGACTTTGGGAGCCCCTTGTCCTTAGAACGCCGAGTTTCA
Source organism: Aquilaria sinensis (assembly GCA_005392925.1). Lineage (NCBI taxonomy): Eukaryota > Viridiplantae > Streptophyta > Magnoliopsida > Malvales > Thymelaeaceae > Aquilaria > Aquilaria sinensis. Next base: position 32,415 of record SMDT01002417.1, read on the forward strand.
ACGACGGCGATCTCAGAGCGGGTTCCCACAGACGGCGCCAAATGATGGCCGGGGGCCTCAACGTTTAGAGTCATGATGACTGGTGGAGAGACTTCTAGGAGGAAGAACGCCTGGAGGATGGTTCGCCCAAGGGAGTGTGCCTGAAAGTCCAGAAACAAAGGGTTAGGAGGCCCCCGGAATGTTTTTCCGGGGGGGGAGCCTCCGACGCCCAAGTCAGTGGTGGCCGAGAGAAAGGCAGAAAAAATAGCACAAAGGGCTGATGAGTTTTGCCTGGTAATGGGAGCCGTATTTCGCCAGCTAACCAACCTCTTGTCTGGTACTAACTCCTGGTATTTATAAGAGTGCCTAGCCCGTTCAGATCACGACACGTGTTCGGTCGGACGTTCCTGACTTTCTGGGCATAGGAGACAGATAGTAGGTTACCTTGAGCCATGTGCTGAGACGGGCCATGATGTGATTTTGATGGCGTCAGCGTGGCAGAGCGCCTTTTGAGGCGGATTGTGGCGTCTGTGATTGGATGTGTCAGAGGCTTCCTTAAATGCTTCCATAAATCTCCTGCCGTACTCCCGAGGTCCCTGGGTGAGGTCGTCCTTTGGTACGGACAGAGCCTCTTCGGGAAACAAGCCCTGAGCTCGGGGGTTCCCAGCTTCAGGGAGTTCCGCCTTCGGGGATATCGTGTTCGGCTCGCTATGTTTGGTGCCGCTTTTCCGAAGGCGATCTGTTCACAACCCTGGGGGGGCGAGTAGTGTCCTGACGTGCTGGGCTCGGAGCTCTTCGGCTATCACTGGGATGATGGCCTCTGTACCGAAAATGAGTGAAAAAGGCGTTTCCCCTGTTGCTCTTCGGGGTGTTGTTCGGTAGCTCCATAGTACACTTTGGAGCTCTCCTGGCCATTTCCCTTTTGCTTCCCCCAGCCTCTTTTTCAGACCATCTTTTATGGTCCTGTTAGATACTTCTACCTGCCCATTGCTTTGGGGGTGAGCTACTGGGGCGAAGTGCATTTTTGTTCCGAGGTCACTGATAAATTCCTGGAACCCTTTTTCTATAAACTGGGATCCATTATCAGCTACTAGTACCCTTGGTATGCCAAATCTGCATACGATGTTCTTCCATACGAACTTCTGCACTTCTTTTGCCGAGATAGTAGCCAATGGTTCCGCTTCGACCCATTTGGAGAAATAGTCTACTGCTACTACACAGAATTTCACGCCTCCAGGCGCTGTTGGGAGTGGTCCTATGAGGTCTATGCCCCAGACTACGAAGGGCCAGGGATAGTCAGCCGAAGTCACCATTTCCGAGGGTGTCCTCTGGATATTTGCGTGTTTTTGGCAGTTACCACATTTTCGGACGAACTGCCTAGCGTCCTTTCTCAGGGTAGGCCAAAAGTATCCTTGGCACAGTATTACTGCCGCCAGGGCATCGGTTCCAATGTGTGAACCACAAGCGCCTTCACGGACTTCTTCGAGGATCATTTCAGTATCCTCTTCGCCAACACACCTCTGCAAAGGATTTGCATATCCCTGCCGATACAGTTCTTCGCCTATTAGGAAGAATCGCCCGGAGCGTCTTCGCACTTTTACAGCCTCGATGGGGTCTTCGGGGAGCGCGTTGTTCGCGAGATACCTTTTTATCGGGTCTTTCCAACCCTTTTCCGAAGTTACTATGCTCAGTACTTCAATGCTCGGGTGGCTTAGTACCTCGGTGTATGTTTTTGATTTTGACAAGCAGTCTGCTTCGGCGTTATCCCGTCGAGGTACGTTTTCGATCCGTCTGGTGTCGAACTCTCGAATGAGCTTTGTCACCAGTTCGTGATATTTTGCCAAGATTGGGTCCTTCGCCCCATAGTCTCCCGCCGTTTGCCGAACTACTAGCTGGGAATCGCTGTGGGCTTTTAGATTTCGTACGCCAATTCTTTTGGCTAGGCGCAGTCCTGCTATGAGGGCTTCATATTCAGCCACATTGTTGGTGACGTTAAAGCTGAACTTAATAGCCTTCATTACTTCAAGGCCTTCGGGACCTCTGATAATTACCCCAGCTCCCTGGTGTTCGGACCCCGAGGCTCCGTCGACGTACAAAGTCCACTCTGGCTCACCTTCGCTTGGATCTGGATGGCTATCTTTGGTGGTGGGTACTTCGGCAATGAAGTCTGCCAGAGCTTGAGCTTTTATGGCCTTTCGAGGTTCATAAGTGATGTCGTGTTCGCCAAGCTCTATGCACCATTTGGAAAGCCTTCCTGAATGATCAACTTTTCTCATGACATCGCGCAGAGGTAGACTGCTTCGGACGATGATAGGGTGAGCCTGAAAATATGGTAGCAGCCTTCTTCTTGCTAGCACCAAGGCATATATAGCTTTTTGCAACAGAGGGTACCTGACTTCGGTGCCATGCAGGGAATTGCTTACGTAGTAGACTGGCCATTGCTTCGCCCCCTCTTCTTTCACAAGGACCGAGCTTACGGCCTTTTCTGTGATGGCGAGGTATAACACAAGGGGCTCTCCCTCGCGAGGTTGCCGCAAAGTGGGCAGACTGGCTAAGTAGATTTTGAGTTCCTCCCAGGCCTTTTGGCAGTCTTCACCCCAAGGATGGTCATTACTCCCGAGGTTGTCCTCCTGTTTTGCTGCCTTGGTGAGGACTTTGAAGAATGGTCGACACCGGTCTCCATATCTGGAAATAAACCGGCTGAGGGAGGTTATTCTTCCGGTGAGCCTCTGCACATCTTTTATTGTGGCAGGAGTTCGGAATTCAAGTAGAGCCTTAATTTTTTCTGGGTTAGCATCAATGCCTCTTTCTGATACCATGTACCCAAGGAACTTTCCCGAGGTCACTCCGAAGATGCACTTTTCGGGATTAAGGCGGATCCCGAAGGTTCTGAGTTGGTGGAAAGTTTCCTTTAGATCTGCGACGTGGTCGCCAGGCAGTTTGCTTTTGACTATCATGTTATCCACATATACTTCCATGTTTCTCCCTATTTGGTCGCTGAAGACCTTGCTCATCAACCTCTGGTAGGTGGCTCCTGCGTTTTTCAGCCCGAAGGGCATCCTGATGTAGCAGTTTGTTCCTTCCTCGGGGATGAAGGCGGTTTTTTCTTCATCTTCAGGGTCCATCCTTATTTGATGATACCCACTGAAGGCGTCTAAAAAAGTTAGGAGCCCGGATTCGGCAGTTGAGTCTACCAATTGGTCTATCGGTGGGAGAGGGTATGAATCTTTCGGGCAAGCATCATTCAAGTTTCTGAAGTCGATGCACATCGAAAGTTTGCCGCTTCCTTCTTTTGTGGCAACTACCACATTGCTTAACCATTCAGGGTACTTGACCTCCCTGATGACATCGGCTTCTAACAGTCGTTGGACTTCGGTTTTGACAAAGTTACTTTTATGAACAAAGATGCAGCGCTTCTTTTGCCGGACAGGCTTTGCTTCCGGACTTACTTTGAGGCTATGTTGAATTATGTCAGGGTTTACCCCTGGCATGTCTTTCGGCGAGTAGGCAAACAGATCTTTATTTGTCAGTAGAAAAGATACAAGTTTTTCCTTGTCACCTTCAGCCAAGTTTTTCCCTATTCGGGTATTTTGGCCTGGGACAAGTTCTACTTCTTCCATTTCCGCCTTCGCGGGATTCTCTGCCTCGCCCTTTTTTGGCACTTTTGCTTCCACAGCTTGCGCGAAGTTGTTTGTTGGAGCCTTTCGTGTTTTGACGAACACCTTCCTTACTTCGCCTTGATCTATGAAGATTTCCGCATCTCCATCCTTGGCGGCGAAAGTGACGGTTAAGTACTTGACATCAGGGCAAATGTGCAGGTTTCCCTGTGTCTGTCTTCCAAGGATGGCGTTGTACGATGAAGGGACATCCATAACGATGAACCTTGCCATTGTGGAGGTGTACAACTCTGCTGTCCCAATCACCGAAGTCCCTTTCAACATCAAAGGGAGATCGATCCATCCGAGGACGGGCAGTTCGGATGGTCCTACCC